>BLSH010532960.1:254498-302115 GCA_018402905.1 Glandirana rugosa | reverse complement strand
ACATTCCCCGTAAGAAGGGTGACTGGTGGTTACATTCCTCGTAAGAAGGGTGACTGGTGGTTACATTCCCTGTAAGAATGGTGACTGGTGGTTACATTCCTCGCTTACATTGGTGGTCAGTGGGAAGAATGCTCCTTACATTGGTGGTCAGTGGGAAGAATGCCCCTTACATTGGTGGTCAGTGGGAAGAATGCTCCTTACATTGGTGGTCAGTAGGAAGAATGTCCCTTACAGTGGTGGTCTGAAAGCCACCCTGACAGAAAGCTAAAAGGATTTTCTGTGTTATGCAGCTGGTTCTGCCAAGGGGTATTGGTCCTGGAAATATTTAGGCACCATCAAATGGAGGACCAACCAGCCACAACTAAAGGAACCCCTAGCAACCTCTGGAGGAACCCACGGGTTATGTAGAACCTTTGTTGAGGATGTTTGTGTTAGAAAGGTGGGCCAATGTCCCAGTAAAGCCCTGTCACACACTATCATCCACAGTGTCACCAGGACAGCAACTAAAAAGGAACCTCCATGACAGGGGCACATATATTTACAGAGAGCCACAGACTAGAGCACAGAGGGAGAAATCATCAAAAAACCGAGTGGTCTCAAAACAGGCACACTGGTTTATTACCAGCTGTGTTATAGAGCCCTGAAGAAGAGGGGCCTTTAAACCGAAATGGGTTGGCTATTTCTTTACAACCAAAAGATTTCTCTTTGATACTATGGCTATCCTGACCTACCAACTGCAAAACCCTCTTCACCGCTAAAACTAAAATACACATTTGGGTTGGAGTTGGACTTTGACTCCATCAGCTTAAAATGGAATTGGGCCCCCTTGCTTTACGCATGGCGCCCTTTTGAGCGTCCCTGCATGGGCAGGCGTGTTATTTCCTTCTCGGCTGACTTTTGGGGAATGCATCACAGATAAGCGTCTATGCCGCTCCGATGTGCGTGCCTCCTGTTTTTTGTTACGCCCATGTGACGCTGGCGCAGGGCCTCCTGGGTAGTGGGAGAGCATATAACGACCCCACTTGGTGTTGGCCAGTCCATGTGGCAGCACATTCTCACATGTTATGTACATGCATGATGGCTCCATTCTGCACAGGTAACTCCTTTATATATATTTTTTTTTTTTACCTTGCCCTTTTTTGGTGGGGGTATTTTGTTCCCCTTTTTGGTGGTGTTGGGCATGTGGGTTTACTGCTACAATACTTGCATTCCCCACCCTCCTCTGAGATTTATCTGTATATATATGTATATATATTTTGCCTGATCCAAGCATTCACACTTGGTATTTTGGACCTTATTTAGTTAACATCCTTGGTATATATATATATATATATATATATATATATATATATATATATATATACTGTATATTCCTATTTTTGTGATATTTGCAGATATGGAGTTCAATTATACTACCATCTTTAAATTACAGATTTTTCCATCTTACATGTGGAAATGTGTGTGTTCTCGCCTCCCTGGCTGGCCCAGCTGCCACAGCCCCCAGTACTGACATCATGAGCAGCATCCAGGTTATGGTTTCATGGGGTCCGAGCCTTGCTTTTATGTAAGTACATGTGGGGGTAGATGATTGTCGCCCCCTACACATGCTACTAGTGTGTTATGCTTCTTGTTCCCATTATATGGGTTTATATTATTAATGACCTATATATTTTTTAGCTTTGGATGCACCCGCGCCTGAAGAAGCGGTTATATCCACGAAACATGTCAGGCATACTTGGATGCATCCTGTCTTTCTATATAGATGGTCAATCAAATTATACTTTTAACAAGCTGGAATGTTTTCAATGCTCTCCCTTTAAGATCATGGAGGACTACATTGTATTTAATGCTGCCTAACTTGGTGTTTTTTCATGTTATGTTCTCTGCTCTTGATGAAAGTTTATTTATTGTGTGGAATGTATATAATTATGATTTTTTGAAGGATTTATGAGATTATGTTTATAAAGTTATTATGTGTTTTCTATGACATTATGCATTTTCTTGAGGAACAATGAGATCATGTGATGACTGTATATGGACAATAAATACACATTTATTTCATGATTGGTTTATTCACTTTTAACCCTATTTATATGCCTCATTTAAAGTCACAACGGGTTGCACTATTACATTAAAATGGAATTTGCTATTTCAAATTATTACACTTCTGTATATGTAATCTTTTTTAATAGTAACTCTTCCTCTATAGTAACTTCTCTTCTTCTTTCTTTTCATTGCAGGTAAATAATGAATTCCAAGCAGAAGCAATGTGTTGTCATTGAGTTCTTGATGAAGGAGGGGTGCAGGCTACAGAATGTTTATGGAGATGACACATTGATAATGTGCGCAGATGGATCAAGATGTTTAACCACTTGCTTACTGGGCACTTAAACCCCCTCCTGCCCAGACCAATTTTCGACTTTCGGCGCTGTCGCATTTTGAATGACAATTGCGCACTTCTGCGACATTGTACCCAAATAAAATTTTTTATCATTTTTTCCCACAAATAAAGCTTTCTTTTGGTGGTATTTGATCACCCCTGTGGTTTTTATTTTTGCGCTATAAACAAACAAAGAGCGACGATTTTGAAAAAAGAACAATATTTTTTTACTTTTTGCTATAATAAATATAAAAAAAAAATATAAAAAAAAATGATTCATCAGTTTAGGCCGATATGTACTCTTCTACATATTTTTGCTAAAAGAAAATCGCAATGGGCGTATATATATATTTGTTTTTTTGCACAAAAGTTATCACGTCTACATACTATGGGAATTGATTTATGGTGTTTTTATTATTTCATTGTTTTTACTAGTAATGGCGGCGATCTGTGATTTTTATTGGGACTGCAATATCGGGGCGGACATGTCGGACATTTTTTACACTTTTTTGGGACCAATGACATTTATACAGCGATCAGAAATGTAAATATCCACTGATTACTGTGTAAATGTCATTGGCAGTGAAGGGGTTAACACTAAGGGGACACTAAAGGGGTTAAATGTGTTCCCTGGGTGTGTTCTAACTGTGTGGGGACGGGGCTGGCAAGGACATAACAGATCTAACTGATCCCAGTGACAGGGATCAGTAGATCTGTTATGTCCCCCTCTCACAGAACGGAGAACTGCCGTGTTTACATTGGTTCCCCGTTCTGCTGCTCTTACAGGGGATCGCGGGTCTCTGGCAGACATCAAGTCCGCCCGACACGTGGGCACGCCCATGCAGCATGCGCAGCTGTGAGTGTGTGCGGGGAGCGCGTAAAGGGGCGTCCATGGCGTCCCCCGGGCAATTCAGATCCACGATGTAGCCGTCTTACAGCTATAGCGCAGAGCTGGACTGGTTAAAGAAGAGGAAAGCAGCATCGAAGACAAACCACGCAGTGGGGGACCACCACCTGTGACCAATGCCAGCGTCTCTCCTTCGTCAAGGAATTCATAAAGACTGGCACAGACAGATTTGTGTCTCTCATGCAATGTAAAAGTGGCAAAGAATGCACCCAATTCATATACCTGTCTAGAACTTGCACTTGAATTTAGCTCATGCTGTGCCACTGTCAGACACAATTCACAAAATCTTTCTCAGCCAGTTTTTCTCTCTGTGCTCCAAAACAGAGTTGGTCTTAAAGTAATATTAAATGTTTCTTCTTTTTTTTGTTAAAGCGGAACTTTCCATCTATTAAATCTTCTGCCCTTGTTGTTTTAACTTTGGATAGAAAAACATTTTTTTTCTGCCATTAAATACCTTATACAGCCCACTTCCTGTTTCTTGTCTGGTCATTAGCCTAGGCTCCTGGCATCATGCACAGCTCTCTCTCACACTCTCGTGAGAGTTTGCCAGGAAGGGAGGGGGGATGAGTCATAAGAGGGCCAATGAGTGCTGCAGGGCTGCAAATCTGGAGGTGGGCCTCTGTGTGTCTGTGTAAATCCAGGAAGTGAACAGGCAGCAACTTCAGTTGCCCACAGTTAAAATGGCTACATTTTTTTTACACGTTTTTATTACAAATTATGTGAGCAGACTGCAGTTCCTCTTTAAATAACAAACATGTCATACTCACCTGCTCTGTGCAAGTGTTTTGCACAGAGCAGCACGATCCCCCTCTTTTTGTGCCCCCCCCCGGTGCTCTTGGCCCCTCCCTCTTGCCCTAGAGCAAGCAGCTTGCAATGGGGGTGACCAAGCAGGCTCATTCTTGAGCCGTGGCTCTATGTGTCCATTCACACACCAAGCAGTGGCTCAGCCCCGCCCCCTCTCTCAACTCATTGGCTGTGATTGACAGCATCGGGAGCCAATGACTCCCGCTGCTGTCTCAGCCAATGAGGAGGGAGAGTCCCGGGAGAGCCAAGGCTCTCATGCACATTGCTGGATTGAGATGGGGCTCAGGTAAGCAGTGGAGGGGGCTGCTGCACAGAGGTTTTTTACCTTCATGCATAGAATCCATGAGCCTTGAGAACCACTTTTATTATCTTCAGTTTTACATTTGGCAAATTCAATGCGGCACAATGTAAAAGCAGTGCATTCAATGTAAAAGTGGCACATTCAATGTAACACAATGGGGGTTATTTACTAAAACCGGGGCCTACAAAATCTGGTGCAACTCTGCATAGAAACCAGCTTCCAGGTTTTATTGTCACAGCTTAATTGAACAAGCTGAAATTAAAAGCTGATTGGCTACCATGCACAGCTGCACCCGATTCTGAGTGCTCCAGTTTTCGTAAATCAACCCCAATGTAAAAGTGGCTCATTTTAGAACCACCTGAATTTGGTGCACAAGTTGCTGTCAGAAACAAAAGTGTTGTAAATACTTTATGGATTTGGCGCAATAACAAGAGAGATTGAAGGAGTTGTAAAGGCAGAGGGTTTTTGCATTCTATGTATTAAGTTATAAAATCTTTTGTGTATAGCAGCCCCCCTAATATATATCTGCACCCCATCTCAATCCAGCAATGTCCACGAGTGTCTTAGCACTCCAAGACTCTCCTGAATGGCAGAGACACAACAGCGGCGCCATTGGCTCCCGCGGCTGTCAAAGTCAGTTAGCCAATCTAGGGAGAAAGGGGGCCGGGCTCCATGTCTAAATGGACACGGGGAGCTGTGACTCGGCTTGGGTGCCCCCATAGCAAGCTGCTTTGCTGTGGGAGCCAGGCCCAGACTGTGACAAAAAAGGGGAGGGGAGTGAGCGTTCGCGGGGGGGGACAGCCCCAAAACCAACAAAGAGACAGCCTCGGTCCAGCAAAGAGACAGCCTCAGACCTGCAAAGACACAGCCTCAGTCCAGCAAAGAGACAGCCTCAGACCATCAAAGAGACAGCCTCAGACCTGCAAAGAGACAGCCTCAGACCTGCAAAGAGACAGCCCCCAGACCAGCAAAGAGACAGCCCCTCAGACCTGCAAAGAGACAGCCCCAGACCAGCAAAGAGACAGCCTCAGTCCAGCAAAGAGACAGCCTCGGTCCAGCAAAGAGACAGCCCCAGACCAGCAAACAGACAGCCCCACACCAGTAAAGAGATAGCCCCACGCCAGCAAAGAGACAGCCCCAGACCATCAAAGAGACAGCCCCACACCAGTAAAGAGACAGCCCCACACCAGTAAAGAGACAGCCCCACACCAGCAAAGAGACAGCCCCACGCTAGTAAAGAGACAGCCCCAGGCCAGTAAAGAGACAGCCCCATGGCAGCAAAGAGACAGCCCCATGCCAGTAAAGAGACAGCCCCACGCCAATAAAGAGACAGCCCCATGCCAGCAAAGAGACAACCCCATGCCAGCAAAGAGACAGCCCCACACCAGTAAAGAGACAGCCCCACACCAGTAAAGAGACAGCCCCATGCCAGCAAAGAGACAGCCCCACTCCAGTAAAGAGACAGCCCCACACTAGTAAAAAAACAGCCCCATGCCAGCAAAGAAACAGCCACAGTCCACTCCCTTTCCCCACCACTACAGAGCAGGACTTTGGATGTAACACACTGGAACCGTTTAGTGTATTCACAGTGCTCACCTTCCTCCCTGTGCAGCCGTCAGTGTCCTGGCTGGTGTTAGGAGAGAGGCCGGCGGCCGCCGTTGTCCCAGCTATACATCCTCCAGCGTGCACGGCCCGCAAAGTGTCTGTCCCCTGCAGGCGCTTCCTGTCACAGGAGCCTTCTCTCCCGCGCTCTTCTGGTGCCAGCCCTGCTTAAGGAATGGCCGTATAGCGGGAGGCGAGCGGCGGCCATGGTCTGTGTTAACCCTGTCCAGACCGGCCGTCCGACACTTACCTCCCACTGTACGGCCCAGTCATTGAAAGGAACATGCAGCCCAGGGGGCGCGGCCGACCGGGCAAACGCCCGGTATGGCCTATGGTCAGTCCGGGCCTGGTGGGAGCACTCAATAAGAGGGAGGGCTCAGAAGAGCAGAAGAGGGACCCGAGAAGAGGAGGATCCGGGCTGCTCTGTGCAAAACCAACTACACAGAGGAGGTAATTATAACATGTTTGTTCTTTTTTTAAAAAAACGAGACTTTACAACCACTTTAACGCCAGGAAAAGTGGCGCAGCAGCTTTATTGAATCCTCCTCAATAACCATTGCTTCTGTGTGGAATCCATTATTATTATAAAAGGGTATGCCCACTTTTGCATTACTTTTAGTACAGCCCGTATATAGGATATATCTTTTTTTTTGTTTTTTTAAATGTATTTAACGTTAGTTTAAAAGTTTATTTCGAACATGAAAAAAAAAAAAAACATAAAAAATAAATGAAGTAATTATTCGGTAGTAGACAATCATAAAACAGCTAGTTACAAGATAAGACAAAAACAAAACTATAAAAAAAAATTTGATTACATATCCGAAAAGAAGTACAAACGTATTTAACCCCTTCTCCATAATTAAAAATAAATTATTCAAAGTACCATCACTATAAAGTTATACAATAATTAATAATTCAAATATAGTATATTAATTACAATAATCAAACTACACAATCATACACATACAGTATATGCATACATGCATGCACATATATACCCTTAGAATTATGGGTAGTGTATTTATATAAAATTATTTATTTACTTTTTAGGCTTTTTTCACGCATACACCAGATGTATGGAGAATCAGCAAAGCATTTTGAATTGCTGTGCGAAATCAAAAGATCCTGTAAGTGATTCACATCTATACAATTTCTCATTAAGTATTAAATCTTCCCTCCCGTCTGAAAAATCATTACATTTATTTCTCAGGGAAGGAGCGCTTCCAAGAAGCCTATGTGAAGGAGGTCATGAACTGAAGCTGGGCCAGTTTTAGGAAATGGGACATGACTGATATGGAAAGTGAATATCAACACGGCCATTCCTTATTTCCCTGTCTGTAACCATTGATATCATCCACTCAGCACAATCCACACCACCCAATGACGCTTTACCCATGCAGCCATATAGATCCTGTATGTCCCTTATCATTTATTTAAATAGATCTGACAGTGTATGCAGTGCTTTACATATTGCCCTTGCCTTCAAGGAGCTTACAATCTAAGGCCCCTGTTTCATATGCACACTTATCCCTACCAGGGCCAGTCTACCTGCCAATGTCTAAGGACCCCAGTGCTGAAATGTAGAAGTGGCAACCACTAAGCCACTGCGCTGCCCATAAATATTAGAACCTTATGTTATCCTATCACTTTATTTTTGTATAACATCTGTGGAATTGTAAGCAGAATTTCTGACATTAACCACTTCAGCTCCAGAAGGATTTATCCCCTTCCTGACCAGAGCGCTTTTTGCGATTCGGCACTGCGTCGCTTTAACTGACAATTGTGCGGTCGTGCGACGTTGTACCCAAACAAAATTGACGTCCTTTTTTCCCCACAAAAAGAGCTTTCTTTTGGTGGTATTTGATCACCTCTGCGGTCTTTAAACAAAAAAAGAGCGACAATTTTGAAAGAAAAAAACAAATAATATTTTTTACTTTTTGCTATAATACATGTCCAAAAAAAAAAAGGAAAAAAAAACAAGTTTGGCCAATATACATTATTCTACATATTTGTAGTAAAAAAAAATTGCAATAGGCGTCTATTGATTGGTTTGCGCAAAAGTTGCCTCGTTTACAAACTATGAGAATTCATTTATGGCGTTTTTACTTTTTTTTTTTTACTAGTAATGGTGGCGATCTGCGATTTTTATCGGGATTGTGACATTGCAGCGGACATATCGAACATTTTTTACCCTTTTTTTGGACCATTGACATTCAGATCTAAAAATAGCCACTGATTACTGTGTATATGTCACTGGCACGGAAGGGGTTAACCTGTAGGGGGCAATCAAGGGGTTAACTGTGTTCCCTGTGTGTTCTAACTGAGTGGGGGCTGGGCTGGCAAGGGCATGACAGATCTAACTGATCCCGATGACAGGGATCAGTAGATCATGTCATGCCGCCTGACCGAGTGGGGAACCGCCGTGTTTACATCGGCGTTTCCCCGCTATTCTTCGGTAGAAGGTGATCGTGGGTCGCCGGCCAACCGTCCGACCCACAGGCACACGGAGTGTACGGCATCACCGGCATGTGCTCGCCTCCTAGCTGCGCCTGCATGAATCACCGTTTATAAATGGCAATTTAAGCCATGCTGCCACTTTGCCGCAGTAAAAGTACATGAGCTGGTTAGGAACCGGTTAAGATTGGCTTTACACCTTTGCATTGTGGTAATGCATGATCTGCGGTGGCCAAAGCACCTTGCCAGCACACCATAACACAAGTGTGTTAGCACACTACAGTGCACATATGGAAACCATCTGTTTGTTGTGGTTTGCTGCTTTGAAACTGAAGCTTCATCTCCAATTTTATGGGCTTTGAACCATTTATTCAAAAGGAATGGGCAGCCTTAATGCAATGTATATTAACCCCTTCACATCTAAAGGTAAAACAAACCTAAGCGCCTAAGCCAATTTTGCAACTTTGTCATGTGTCAGTAAAACTGTACATATCATCATGTTTTCAGCTGCGCTTTTCCGCTGTTATAACGGCGCTATGGCGCAGCTATGCAGTCGGCAGCGCGGCGCTTTTAACCCCCCACAAGGGGTTAAAAGTGTGCCGGCGTGTGGTGCTTCCGAAGTGATGTTCACCCGCTTCAGAAGCGCTGCCCACTGATTTCAATGGCAGGGGCGGTGGAGGAGCGGTGTATACACCGCTCACCACACCGCCATAAAGATGCTGCTGGCAGGATTTTTCCTACCATCCTGCAAGCGTACCGCCCCAGTGTGAAGGCCTGCACACACCTATGTATGCTTGAATATATCAGACATATTGATTTTTGTTTAGTTTATGAATTGGACACTTTGTATATATTTATTGATTGAATGATGAATTGGATATTTATTGGAATATTAGATTTATTTTTTTTAAGCGCAACACAGACAATTTAAATATAGTGTTATCTAGGGTAATACTTAATATTTCACACACTGCGCAGTTTTCTTTGTATGAGAACTGTTATCCAAAGGTTATTTTCAGTCATTTTAAATCTGCAGCTTTTGTAAAAAAATACCTGGTGATTCATCAATAAAAGTCGTCTTTAGGCCCCTGCTGTTACGGGATAACAGCAGGTTTCTAATTGTGCGTCTGCGCTGCCTGTCACGTGAACCGCTTATGAAGACTTCAGCTGTGCCAACACAATTGCTTGGCATTGTCCATTGCTGGCACTACCAAAAAGCCGATCTGGACAAACGACGTATAGACAACGTAGGAGTGAGTGTATATAGACAAGATGTGGCTGAAAGATGCTAGAGCAGATCAGCAACACTGCGATGAAATAAAGGTTTACACATGTGAGTAGTTTAACATGGACATTTTTTATGATGCATTGGGGTTAATTTACTAAAACTGGAGACTGCAAAATCTGCTGCTGCTCTGCATAGAAACCAATCAGCTATCAATTTTTTTTTTTGTCAAACTTAATTGAAGAAGCTGAAGGTAGAAGCTGATTGGCTACCATGCACAGCTGCACCAGTTTGGAACTCTCCAGTTTTCGTTAATCAACCCCATAGAGCTTTAGCATATGTTGCCTGGTATGAATGTGTACTCTCTTCTACCTTGGGTCTTCTAGCGACATTCCACAAGCAGAGTATGGCATCCTCATATCCCTAGGCCTGCTTGCCTTAAGAGAAGGGGGGCTACTAAAGGTGAAGCTATGTTTCGCAAATTTTTACTCTGGGTGCACCGTGTGTGTCCGAGCCTAACACCTCTTTCCCTGGCCATTGATATTTGCGGAAAAAGAGACATATGACTTCCACAGAAACGGTAGCGATGTCATTGGCATTCATTGGGAATTGAGTTCACCTTCTTGCTGTGATTGAAGTAAGACGGTGCCAGCCAAAATGGTAATTGCTATGTCTATGAGCACAGACTGGAGTAGAGTTTTTTGTTCACGGTTTATGCATTGATGAGATGTTTATATGCTGACTAGTTCATTGGCTGCATTTCTGGTAAACATTGGCAAGAGAAAGGGTTGATCTAATGTTACACAATAAGAGTTATTGAGGAGGGTGGCAGAGGCCCAAGGACTGGGCCAACTCAACACTGCAAGCACTGGAGGGTTAGAAAACAAAGATGCTCAAAAAAGGACAACTTTACCTTGAAAACAGTTGCCCATTAAATGACCGTCCGCCCTTCTAAGTCACAGCCGCCCACCAAAACACCTTTATTTCTTCACTGTGTGGCCCTGCCTGGCACCACACAGTCTTCACAGAAGTTTTGGCTGCATTCACCTCTTGCTGCTCATGAGCACCAATCACTCTATTCCAGACTTTCTCTACCATTCCAACACAGAGGAACCATTGAAGAAAGTTTCCGCTATCTGGACACTCCCTTTTAACCCTGGTCATTGGAAAGAATTACCCCCTTACAGAAAGCTAAAAAGATCAATGGTGTCAGTGGGAACTTATCTGAGGTTCAGAAATTTGTCATTGCTCAAGGAACCTCAAGAAGAACCTTGGGGTTCCATGGAACCCTGGTTGAGAAACCCTGCTCCTATTCATTCCAATGACTGGTCCATACGCATAGCAGCCCCCAGCCTTCCACTGAAGTAGTTCCACCCAAAGGAATAAATTGACTGAGCACTGTGCATATACAAGGGAAAAGTGAACTTACTGCGCTACCTCTATAATGAAAAAATTAAACAAGCCGCCAGCACACCAACATCAACAAAAATTGGAAAACATTACAAACAAATAAGTGTAGCACTAAAAAGTGATTCCCACTGGTTGGTGGGGAAGGTTCATATGTGGACATCAATCATTACGTAGATTTGCATCATATGTGCATTAGGTTAATAAATGAATAAAGATTGAAAGAAAATGGCGAGTGAACACAATAGTCTATAGTTTCAGTGAATAAGTCTGCTCATCAGTATATATGGATTTGCATTCACGCAACAAGAGTATTCTTCAAGCTGGTCAGATGGAATTCACATTCACGCAACAAAAGTGTCTTTCAGGTTGGTCAGATGAAAGGTTAGGCGACACTTCCAGCTATCATATGCAGTAGGAGCTCAATGTGGCCACAACTTCTCAGGGCTACTCAGTGAAGAACTGGTGGGGGTTGAAGGTAAGTATTTTGGTAGATGGCTGCCACGCAAGGGATGAAGGGAAAGCTTTAGAGGCAAACTCAGTGATGGGGAAGCTCCACTTGTTTTCACCCTTCACTGCCACATTTGCCACTTTTTAGGGGGGGGAAGGATCAGGTCAGATTGCCACAGTGATCTACAAAGATGTCCGGCACCTTCTTGGGCTGTGCTTTCTGAATGGTCCTGCAGCCTTCTGGGACACACACAGGTCTCAGAAGACTATAGAACCATTCAGAAAGCATAGCCTAACTCACGCATGCCCAGTAGGAAACCGGCTGTGAAGCCCTTACCTATTGAAGAATTGGCTCGGGTGCCAACATCGCTGGATTCCTGGACAGGTAAGTGTCCTTATGTTAACGTTTTTGGAGGGGAAACTGAAGCTCTTCTTTAAAGCAGCGTTCCACCCAAAAGTGGAATTTCCACTTTAAGGGGAGGTGACCCCCTGACATACCACAATTGGCATGTCTTTTTTTGGGGGGGCAGCTGGGATCCTGTTTTGACAGGGTTCCAGCTGAACTTCCTGTCCTAGCGCCAAGGAGCCGGAAGGAAGTTCACCTTCCCCCCCTCCCACCCGGTGATCTTCTGGGACACGTAACAGGTCCCACAAGATACGCTCGGCATTTACAATGCGTAGCGCACCTTTGAAGCCAAAGCCAGGTGCCCACACTTGTGATGCCGGCGCCGCCGAGGGGAGGGGGAGAAGAGCAAGCCTTCGGGCGGCCGCGTCGCAGGAGCATGGGACAGGTAAGTGGCAGATTGTTAAAAGTCAGCAGTTACACTTTTTGTAGCTGCTGACTTTTACCTGGGTGGAACTCCGCTCTAAGTAGGCTTAGAGCCATGTGGACAATAGCTACACCATTGCATCTGATCCTAATCTCACAGCCCCTTGAATGAGAAGTATTTTTTTTTTTGCTTTTTTAGAATCATACTTACTTAGGTGGATCCAGCATTGGTTCAGTGCTAAATTGTGTGATGTTTGATCACTGATTGACTACTCACTGGAGTGTCAGGCTGTGGAGGGGCCGGGAGTGGGAGGCTCAGTCTCACAGGAGCTGAGCCAGGTGCCAGTCCAGGAATGCGGGAAGATCCCGACTCCATTATCACGATCTTGCCCGAGCCTGAACCGCCTCTGTAAAGTCAGCTGACAGCGGGCTTCAGCTTGCTGTCTGCTGAAAACGGGTCACAGGGGCGCAGAACGAACCGCACTCCCGAGATCCACAGAAGTACAGCCAAACGAGCTTTGGCTGTACTTCTCTTTTAGAGCAGTCAAACATGGAGAGCTTTATAACACGGCTTAGGTTCAAGAATGTTTTGAATCGGCAAGGAGATGTCACAGAAATTGTTGGCTGATCCGCTGATGTCTAGAAAGCGTTAAAGAGTTTTATGGCCCCTGCTTTTCCCATTTCCTGACCTTGGTAACCTCTAGCTGACTTCCCTATTAGTTATAATTTCTCAAAAAAGACAAAACCAGGGCAGTAAGAAAGAAAGGAGTGGAGACAAGGAAACAGCATACAACACCATGAGAAGGTGCTGACTCACAAGTGCTATCATAAGTCCTGCTAGATCATTTTAGGCTGGCTCCTTTTGTGGGTATAGCTATGTAAAACATTAAAAATATGTATCTATACTGTTTAAAATCTAGTTATACATTGGGGTTTATTTACTAAAGACAACTAAACTGCAAGAGTTGCACTCTGCAAGTGCAGTTGCTCCAGAGCTTAGTAAATGAGCAGAAGCTCTGCTGACCTCCATCGTCCAATCATGTGCAAGCAAAAATGCTGTTTTTTTTTCATTTCCTTGCATGTGATTGGGTATTCTTTACAAGGTGAAGCTTTACCTCATTTACTAAGCTCTGGAGCAACTGCACATGCAGAGAGCAACTGCAGTATGCAAAGTGCACCGTCTATTTGCCTTTTATGAAGTCCCGTTGTCTCACCCTGCTCTGCACATGCTCAGTAGGCCACTGTGGTAAAATCAGAGCCACTAGAAGCCAATCTGCTGACAGCCTAAAGATTTACCGCTGCTCAGGGTCTCTGGGCTTCAGCAAAATGGCAACCTCCGGCAAGAAGAAACAGGAGCAATGCTGGAGGCAATTTACAGCACACATTCATTTTGGTAGAATAACTATTAACGTGGAATGTATGTTCCTGGCTAAAGAACATGATTTTTTATCAAGTTGTTATGGGTAAAGTTCCACTTTAAAGAACCCCAAAGACAACCAAGACATGCTATATAAAATGTTGTAGAGGAAGCCTCTTGTGTACACGAGCATTTTGGGGCGTATAGTGTAAAATACACTTTATGCAGCACCTGTGGTTCCTGAGCACCAAAATACAGCCATATTTTAAGTTATATGCCCCCAAGACAGTCGTGTGAATGAGCTCTAAGACTCAGTCATCGGTAATAGGGTCTTTTACCCATCACAACTGGTCACATTAATGTTTTCATTTTATTTACTCCACATAAAATTAAATTTGGACACTTTGGGGTTTATTTACTAAAGCTGGAGAGTGCAAAACCAGGCTCCCTTCTGCATAGAAGCCAATCAGCTTCTAACTTCAGCTTGTTCAATTATGCTTTGGCAATAAAACCTGGAAGCTGATTGGTTCCTATGCAGAAGTGAGCCAGATTTTGAACTACCCAGCCTTAGTAAATAAACCCCTTTGGGTAAAATTAAATGATGGCAAAATGCGGAGTGCTGGGAAATTTTTGGACCTTGCCGTAGATTAGGCACACCACTGCAGTTTAGTTGTTTTCAAAAAGTAATGTTAAGTACTTTCATTAAAATGACTGAGCTGCCTTATATTGTACCTAGTGAGTTTTACCAGTCATCAATGTTATCATGAATTAAATAACAATACTCTAATCCCTGAGTCTGGGTTCCCATTGTTATAGCAGCTGGTCAGGTTAACCTCTGGATTGTATATTGAGGGCAAGTGACCTACAGCAAAGTCTAAAAATATACTCTGTGTATTACTGCACGAATGAGACAAAACCTGAAACCCAACAGAGCAAGTTTACTATTGCATTAACACATTAAGCCTGAAGTGCATAGGCTGTATAACTTGTATGTGTCTAGAGTAGTGGTCACCAAACTGTGGCCCAAGGGCCAGATGTGGCCCCTTGCTTTATTCGGGCACTATTTTCATCCACTGATACCAACAGTGGGGCATAAATTTCCCCCATTGACACCAACGAAGGAGCAGAATTCCTCCCAATCACACCAATGATGGGGCACTATTCCTCCAAATGACACCAATAATGGAGCAAAACTCCTCCTAATGACACCAACGATGGGGCACTTTTCCTCTCACTTGACACCAAAGATGGGGCACTATTCCTCCCACTGACTTCAGGACCTTTTCTACTCCCAATGGCCACAGTCCGGCCCCCTTAACCTCCCTGGCGGTATGATTATTTCAGATTTTTGGTGCTGAAAGCGGTACAATTATTTTGCATGAAAATTTGGCGTTTTATATTGTAGGCCTGTAATTCTTAGGAATAACTCACTTAAATCTGTCCAAACAAGAGTCTAGTAGACATCCCGGGTATGAAAAAGTTTGAAAAACAAAATCATAAATTATAATATAATAAATAACTAAAAATAATTATCAAAAATAATAACATAATAGTAATAACATTTATTCAATAATGTAATCAAACCAAAAACACTGAAATTTGCTCAGTTGCAGAATTGTCGCTGTCGTCACTTTCAGTTTCTGATGATAAATTTCCCGAAAAATCAGTATCACTCAATTCTGCAAATGATTCTTATTTACTATCGGTGTTTTCTAGCTGATCAAAACCCACTTTTGACGTAAAGGGGCGCTTTTTGGTTGCTATGGACGTTCTCATGTTTCCAGGCAGAAAGAATGACATTTATAATATAAAAGTGCATGCAGGGCTCTGGGCAAACCACTAGGGACAAAGGGGATGTGAAATGATTTCATACAGTAATGTAATCTATAAGATTACAGTGTACTGTATGTACTGTGTGTGTTTCACTTTTTGAATTTCCCGCCGGTCTCCGTCCCCATGCGACGCGACGCTCGCAGGGAACGGAGCCCGGCACACAGAGGCATCGGGCGGAGGACACAGCCCGCAGACACGGTGGAGGACATCGCTGGATCCAGGGGACAAGGTAAGTAGCGCTGCCTGGATCCAGCAATGCAATCCCGAGTGTGGCTCTGGGTTACCGCTATTGGTACTGAAATTCCACCCCGAGCCACACTCGGGAACACCGCCAGGGAGGTTAAAGTAGAGTTCCGGCCTCTGAAAAAAAAAATAATTAGAAGTCAACAGCTACAATTACTGTAGCTGCTAACTTTTAATATAAGGACACTAACCAGTCCAGGGAGCCCGCGATGTCGGCACCCCATGCTGATTCGTCCATCAGCTTCGGGCGCTGGCATTGCAAGTAAGGGAAACTGGCAGTGATGCCTTCAGGCGAGTCGCGCTGCACTTTCTGAGTGGCCCTGTCATCTCCTGGGACACACACAGGTTCCAGAAGGCAGCGGGGGAAAAGAGGGGGGCCGGACATGACGTAGATTGCCGTGCAGCGATCTTAACAGGAAGTGGAAGCGGCTACCTGTCAAAACCAGGTACCTGTATCCCCCCCAAAAAGTGCCAAATGTGGCAGTGGAGGGGAAGAGGGTGGAAACAAGTGGAGCTTCCCCTTTTGGGTGGAGCTCCTCTGTAAGTCTCAAGGACAGTAAACTGGCCCTTGGTTTAGAAAGTTTGGAGACCCCTGCTCTAGAGGTTTCATATTTAATTTTGGCTAAAAATTTGCATCCCACCCCATACATTTAAACAACAACACATACCATGGCTCTGTGTTGTGTGTCATCAATGCACTCTGGTTCTTCTTTGTTAAAACTCCAGCTAAAATGTTTAGGGGAAGGGCTAGAGCCTTTATTTAGGTTTTATTGCTGTGTGTGAGGGTAATTTCCCTTCACTTCCTCATGTACGGGAAGTAACAAGGAATCTCTTCAAAGAGAGCACACAAAATGGAAAACAAATTATTAATTCATACCATAGTTTTCCGTAACTGACTATCTCCATGGCATCACACACAGGTTGCCCCCTGCCCAACCCCTGCCCAACCCATCCATCCCAACCTATCTAGGAGACATTACATAACTGGGCATTCCTAATCTGGATGAGTTTGTGAGATGCCATGGAGATAGTCAGGAAAGGAAAATTACTAAAAAAATCTCCCAGTAGGAAAAAGACAGCAAAAAATAACCCAGTAGGTGTTTTTAACCCTTCTATACCCAATCCAAAACAAAAAAATAATGTCTTTACAGGGACAGTCTTAGGGCTCATTCACACCACTCAGTACATGTTGTGCATTGTGTATATAATCTGTGCACACTGGTGTGCAGTGTGAACCATGCATTGTTAAAATGCATTGCAATTCATTCTTTTTTCATTTTTCTTAAACATTTTTGTGTCCTTGCATTTAGCCCATGCTTTATATTGTGAATGACTATGAGCAGTTATCTTTGTTTATGAACTTGATTAGTAAAAAAATTCCCACCCAACTTGGGTGTTCCATTGAACGCAGTGCTCCTTGTGACTTTGTATATATATTTCCGAGCTGTGACATTCAAGTGACGCACATTCCAATATTCCAGCCAAGGTGGATTCTGTTCAGCCTTCCCCGCCTCGTCTTTATCTTTTCCTCTCTCCCACTACATACATGAATGAGCAGAATTCCAAACCTACAACTACCGTTGTTTACAGCATCGGCCGGAAATTCAGGACATACATAGTCGTTTTATCGGTATAATGTCCCCACATGCTTCCGCAGTAAGCCACATATTTTTTTTAAATAATTTTTAAAATTTCTATAGCACCTTTCTCCCTGGGGACTCTTTTTCCCCTGTTTTATCTGCTGCTGGGGCAGAGGGTGAGGCAACCATCTTGGGTGAACTCAGTAGGATATCATATTGGGGCCAATTAACCTAAGAATATGGGAGGAAACCCAAGCAAGCACAGGGAGATATGCAGATAGCGTCCTGACCGGGACTTATACTGAGGATCCCGGTGCTGTAAAGCAGAATAGCTAATCCCTAAGCTACTGTGCTACATGTATGAGAAGGAAGAAGCCATCTGGATGCCCAATGAAGGCCTCTCTTTGATCTTTCCAGATTGCCATGAGGGAACAAAACATCAAATCTGATTGGCTGCTATTGGTAATAAAAACAGACCATCCTTCTGACACATTCAAGCCCAACTCCAGCCAAAATTTCATTTTTAGCTCTTGATAAAGTGGGTAAAAATCAGGATGTGTGTCAATTTTTTATTGTTGAGTGAATCTGGTATCGCGTCACCTCACTGATATTCAAGTCCAAATACAAGTTTATTCCAGTGACAGACTGTGTATGAACCCAACATGTTTTGGTAGCGGTAACTTTGCCCCCTTCATCAGGGCTTAGAGTCCTTTCACACTAGTGGAGTCCATTTTGATGGACTTCGCTGCTCAGCGGGGATCGATCCGTTGATCCCCGCTGAGCCAGCGGATGACAAGTGCATCTCTGCTCACTGTGCAGAGATGGACCTGTGAGAGCCCCCGCTCTCCTCTATGGGGATTGGATGAAAATGTATCCTTCTGTTTGTTTTCATCCGATCAGATCCCCCAGACGAATCGAAAATAGGGTTTTCATCCATCTGTATTTAGCGGATCGGTGCAGATCGGATGTCAGCGGACATGTCACCACTGACATCCGTCACTCCATAGAGGAGAATGGAGCGTCCGTTCAGGTCCGTCTGAAAATCTGACAGGCGGACCTGAAAGGTGCGTACATGTGAAGGGGGCCTTAGGATGTCAGGACCTGAATTACCTGCTGGTGGCACTGTGGTTCCCTGGGTGGAAAGTTGTAGTTCCAGTGTCCACCAGCAGCTGTCTCCCAACAGCCAACAGATTCTAATAATCAGTCTCCACCTGATGCTGGCTGCTAAGAGGGTACTTAAGTCTCTCCTCTGCTAGTTCCCCTTGTGTCAATGGGGTTGATTTACTAAAACTGCAGAGTGCAAAATCTGCTGCAGCTGTGCATGGTAGCCATTCAGCTTCTAACTTCAGCTTTTTCAATTAAGCTCTGACAAAAATACCTGGAAGGTGATTGGTTTCTATGCAGAGCTACACCAGATTTTACTCTCCAGTTTTAGTAAATCAACCCCAGTATTTTAATTTGCTTGCTGTGCTGAAGTCTGTAGCTGTTCCCAATAATCCCCTTCTAGCTTCTGATCTTGATTTTGCTCTAGCCCTGCATCCTGCACCCTGCACTCTGCTGCTGCCTTACATCTGCTCCCTTTGTTCCTGTGCCCCCTTCTCCCCTTCCTTGCATCTCTGGTATCCCCTGTTACCCATGTTCCTCATCTTGTATACTGTATATATTGTACATATTGTACTGTATATAGTTTGTTTGCTAGGCTTCCTGTTACTTAGGCATTTTTGGTTATATGGTTGTGGTTCACTTGTATTTTTATATTCACTGTTTGCTGGTGTGTGGATGTCTTTTACCTTATTATTAATAAATTGACTTTACTATATATAATCTGGTCTCCATTTCAAAGTGTAGCCACACAGATCTGGCCATCTCGGTTGCAGATTCCTGACATAGGAAGATGAAACAATAAAATTGTGCATGTGGACACAAGGATCTATATATAGTTGGGTTTTATTAAAGAGGAAATCTTTTTATTTTTTAATTGTTTTTGTTTAGTTTTTATTGTTCTCTGTGTCCACACTGGGGATATTTGTCGTCACCTCCTGTCTCGGTGACACCAGGGTGCCAGGGATGGACTTATTACTCCTATAGTCAAAGGAACAGCTTGAAGTCAGGCAGATGGCAATCTGGCAAACACATAACACAGGCAGAAGATCAGGGCAGGTGGCAGAGAAATGTGAAGGAGCCTACATGTGAAAGTGTGAAAAACACATCTGAAATTACTTTCATACCTTATAACAATAACTGAAAATAGGCATTTATCAAATCGGATAATGTACACATTAACGCGCATAATGTGCCGTTTATGTGCATTATAGTGTGTGGCCAACCATGTGAAAGGGGCACACTGAGCTGTCTGTGATGGAAGACTAGGGGAGCCATGCTGCTGTGCAGAGCCAGCCAGGAAGCCAAATCCGTACAATTGCTCATATACTTACACTGGATTTACTCCTGCATCACTGACGTATCCCTAATATGTGCAATGCATGCAGTGTGCGTGGGCCCCAGGAGGGAGGGGGCCCACTGCGCACTCACTGCACGTGTTAGGCCTCTTTCACTCAAGCCGCCTGTCCATTTTTCAAGCGGACCACCCATTGGTCTCTATGGAGCAGCGAATATCACTGGACATTGTCCCCTGACACTCACCGGCATCTGATCCGTTCCACTAAAAACAGATGGATGGGGATCCATTTCCCATTCATCTGGTGGAATTGGACAAGCAGTCCATTTCCATCTGTCCACCCCATACACAACAGCAGCTTGTGTCCGTGTCCGCTCTGCATAGTGGAGCAGACATGGACCTGTCATCGCCTGCTCAGTGGGGATCAACGGAGTGATTCCCTGCTGAGCAGGCTTGACGAATTCCGCTCCATCTGAAAGGGGCCTTAGTGATTTTTATCTGGGGAGTCCTTCCCTGCTTAGGCAACCTGAGGACACCACCCATCCATTCTGCTCATCAGTATTCTACAAAGAGACCATGAAACAGTGAGGATGCCTAAATTAGTCACATGACTTTGCCCATTCCAGCATCCCTCTAACTCAGTAGTCGTCAACTTCTGAGCTAGAGAGGGCCTCAAATGCACATAATGATCAGTATATGCAATGCTTGAGACGACAGTCAGAAACTGCAGACCTAATAGGTCAGAGAGTGTTGACATCCTACATTGTTGGCCGGAGATACACTGCAGAAGACAATACGCAATAGGGAACATGTTAAATGAGGCTAGTAGAGACCAATGCCATTACCCTAATCAATGTTCCCACCATTGGAGGCTGGTGCTCAATATTTTGGGGGGTGGCAAACAAACCCCTCCCCCTCACTTGCACTGACGCTACCCCCCTCACTTGCACCACCGCCGCCATCTGCCTAGGGGCACATATATTAAGGGGGCTGCGCCCCTTATGGACGGACCGCGACTGGTTCCCCTACAGACTGCTGAGGTCCGAGGGCCACACATCATATACCAAAGGGCCGTATGTGGCCCCCAAGCGACAGGTTGGGCACCAGGGCTTTAACCCCACTGTGGACCCTGCCAAGCAGTGAAGGGCTGGCTGTGATGGCAGCTCTCTTTTATTGGTTTCTGCTCTATTCTGGTGATGTGATATGAATAACTTCACTCTTTGATTGGGTGATAATAGAACTCGTGATACTGGGGAAGACTCTGTAGCTGCCATACCTACTACATGCTTCACTTTTATCTGGGCACAAGCCAAATCCCACTCTCCTGTCTCAGTAACCTGGTGATCTGAGAACACACGCTTGTAATACAGGAAAGGGATTCCTAAACACACCCACTGCAGGGTTTTTGTTGTCTCTCACACACATAGTCCTCAACTCTGAGAAATACAGGCAGATACTTATCCATCATGCCATACCATCATGGAGGCGTGTGATTGGCCCCAAATTTATTCTGCCCCCAAACATGTTGCTAACGGTATTAAGAACTATCTTTAGTGTAAAGAAGGACAAGGAGCCCTGGAAGTGATGGTTTGGCCCCCACAGAGCCCTGATCTCAACATCATGGGGTCTGTCTGGGATTACATGAAGAGACAGAAGGATTTGAGGCAGCCGACATCCACAGAAGATCAGTGCTTAGTTCTCCAAGATGTTTGGAACAACCTACCTGCCGAGTTCCTTCAAAAACTGTGTGTAAGTGTACCTAGAACAGTGATTCTCAACTCCTGTCCTCAGGATCCACTAACAGGCCAGATTTTAAGTATTACCTTGTGGAGATGCAGACTAGAATACTGCAATCACTGAGCAGCAAATGATATCACCTGTGATGTATTTCAGTTATCCTGCAAACCTGGCCTGTTAGTGGGTCCTGAGAACCGGAGTCGAGAACCACTGGCCTAGAAGAATTGATGCTGTTTTGAAGGGAAAGGGTGGTCACACCAAATATTGATTTGATTTGGATTTCTCTTCTGTTCATTTACTTTCCATTGCGTTAATGGATAAAAATAAACTATTATCTGGTATCTATGGTACACTCTACCATAGTTTTACCAAGATGGACCCTGTAAAGCCTCGTACACACAGTGCGACGGTCGTATGAAAACGGTCGTACTACCGCTTGTTGTACGATCATTCGACCGTTAGTACGAGCAATTAGAACAGCCGAAGTGCGACGGTCATACAATAAAAGTTGGATGAGCAGACTAGAAAACTTTTGCTGTACGACCATTGTACAGAGAAGTTGGTCCAACAAGTTGTACTGTGCAAAACACGCATGCTCAGAAGTCAGGAAAGCCTGGAAGTGTCCATTCGTCTAAACTTACGTTCCTAATTCACAAATTACATTCACCTGAACTCCGTCTTTATACGCTCGTAGCACGTCACCACACTAGGCTTGGTCGTATGATCGCTTAGTGCACATCAGACGCGATACACAACAGCCGACATACGATTTTGGACGTCCGGTCATACGACCGACGCATCGTGTGTTTGGGTGTGTAAAGCCTCGTACACACGGGACGACGATCGTACGTACGATCGTCGCAAATCGTATGTTGCATAATGTAACTTGCATACTGACTGCACTACACGATCGTACGAGCACAGAAAGAACGTTCAGGTGCATGTAATTAGCATCCGGCCGTTCCTGACTTTGGAGCATGCGTGTTTTGTACAATACAACTTGTTGTACCAACTGCTCTGTACACACGATACAACGGTCGTATGAGCGCTTGTTGGTACGACCAAGTTTTCTAGTCTGCTCATACAACTCCCTTGTAAGACAGTCGTATGTTCGACTGTTCTAATCGCGCATACGAACGATCAATATTGCATACAACGGTCGTTAGTACGACCTGTTGTATACGATCGCCGTCCCGTGTGTACGAGGCTTAAGAGTCTATCCTTTATTAGCTGATGCGGAGCTAATCCCGGTGTGTCCAGCCAGGGTTGCCACATTTTGTAAAATTTGTTAGGTACCTTTCTGTGTATATGAGTCATTTTCTCTCTAATGAGCTTGTTGTTAGTTTGCTCTATCCAAAGTTTTTTGGTGGGTATTCTGGTAGTAATCCAATATCGGGCAATGGGTTTACGGGCGACATACAGTAGGCGGAGCACCGCCACTCTTTCTTGCGGTATCAAGAGTTCCTCTTCCAGAGCCCCCAGCAAACAGACCAGTGGGTCCCTAGGCAGAGGAAGCCCATACACTTGAGATATTGCATCAATAACCCTTCTATTTCTTAAAGCATTCTTAATTTACAGCATTTTTTTCACAGCTGCCTAAAACTTTTGCACAGTACTGTATATATATATATATATATATATATATATATAGCAAAAATAAATAAAAATATTCTCTCCCGAAATGAATCCTTGGTCCCAATAATGACATTGAATAATCTAGATGTCATCTGCATTCATTTTCCAAGCATCAAATACGAAATTGTAAAACCGTTGCACTAATTTGTGCCTTTGTCAACACTAATTAATCTTATCTTAATGGTACGCAAAAAATTTACACTAAGGCTACTTTCACACTGAAGCGTTTTACAGACGCTATTTAGCTAAAAATAGCGTCTGTAAAGCGCCTCAAAAGTCCCCCCCAATCCACCCCAATGTAAAAGTCCTGAGTGCTTTCACACTGGGGCGGTGCGCTTGCGGGACGTTACAAAAAGTCCTGCAGGCAGCATCTTTGGGGCGGTGAGGGGAGCGATAATATACCGCTCCTCTACCGCCCCTGCCATTTAAATGAATGGCAAGCGCTGCCGAAGCGGCTGCACACCGCCTCGGTAGCGCTGAGCGCCGGCACTTTTAACCCCTTTTTAATCCCTTGTGGGGGGTTAAAAGCGCGGCGCTCCCGCCCGCATAGCGGAGCCCTATCGCTGGTAAAACTCCGCTAAAACTAGCAGGGTTTTACCGCGACCGCGGCTGCCGCCTCAGTGTGAAAGTAGCCTAACTGTGTTCTTTTCTACTGTGTGCATCGCAATGTAGCGTTAAAAGGGGAATAAAGCTCCCCTGCACACGTTCACTTTGAGATTTAGCATTTTTATAGAGTCGCACAAATATGTGTGCATCATTTTAATCAGCAGAGTTTGTTGATTAAATTTGCCGTAAATATATGGGGATACATAAATGACATAGCCGTTACTTTGGGAAAAATTACAGGAAAATGTAAAATTATTTTTTATTATTTATTTTTTTTTACAATTTATTCACAATAAAAAACAAGCAAATATATATATATATCCAAATTTGCTACAAAATAATAGCCTTGAAATGAAAAAAAAAAAAAAAACTCTGGGATTCTAGGGGGGTTAGGGAGTAAAATGCCTGGGGACTCGATTGGTTAAATTAGTAAATATACATTACCTTGAAAAATCAGAAACACAAAAGGCCGTTTCTCAGAGTGGATGTTTGGCTTTTATCTGCATGTTTATAAGCTAAATAGTAAAAATCCCACGCTCAGATGCCTAAGGTGTAGCAAACACTACAAAACAGCAAACGTAAATATTTAATCTTGAAAAGCAAATTTGACAATATATTCGGGGTAAGAATAATAAGACAGGTAATTAAATTTCTGTAAAAAAATGGGTATGGGGACACAAACACCCATAGAAATATATAATAAGGAGCACGGAACAAGAACAATGTATAAAAGTATATCAAACCATAGAAAGCAATTTATAGATCATCTCTGGCCAATCAGAGCATTCAGATCAGAAAAAGAGTGAATTTTGATTGGTTGCTGTTAGTACTTGTCAGGCTTGCATTTTAAACTGTATTGTTAATATAAAAACCCTACAAAAAAGAACACTGAATATCATTAAAGTTAATTTAAAGAGAACCACTATCAACGTCTTTTTTCTGTTTTTGAACTATTATTGAACCACTTGCTGACCCGCAGCAGTACATATACCTTGCTTGTATGTCGCAGCTTTCTTCCAGATTCAGGACGCACGCGCGCCCCAACCCGCCTGCTCTACTGTGATTGAATACAGTGGGACTTAGTCAGCCAATGATTCATGGCCAGGACCTGCTAATCAGCTGTGTCCCATCACAACCCGGAGCCCTGTGTTGACAATCAACACAGGGCTCTGTATAGAGGGGATGATCTCTCTGTTTCTGATCCCTGCATAGCAGGGATAACAAACAAAGAGGTCTTTAGTAAAATGTAGCACGCTTTACACACATTAACACTTGGTAGGCACACATTTAACCCCTTCCCAGCCAGTGCCATTA
This sequence comes from Glandirana rugosa, assembly GCA_018402905.1. Taxonomy (NCBI): domain Eukaryota; kingdom Metazoa; phylum Chordata; class Amphibia; order Anura; family Ranidae; genus Glandirana; species Glandirana rugosa. The sequence continues at coordinate 277,113 of BLSH010532960.1, read as the reverse complement.
GTACAGTGACAGTGTATATTATTAGCAATGACCACTGTATTAGTGTCACTGGTGATGTCAGTGTCAAAGTGTCAGTTAGTGTTAGATTGTCCGCCACACTATCACAGTCCCACTATAAGTCACTGATCACCGCCATTACTAGTATAAAAATAAATAAATAAAAAATTCCAGTATATATACCATCTTTTATAGATGCTAAAACATTTGCACAAACCAATTAATATACACTAATTGGGATTTTTTTTACCAAAGATATGTAGCAGAATACATTTTGGCCAAATATGTCTTATAACAGAAAAATATTGGGGTTTTTTTCATATTTTTCTTTTATCATTTATCATTTATATAATAAAAAACCCAGGGGTGATCAAATATCACCAAAATAATGTTCTATTTGTGTGGGAAAAAAAATGATGTAAATGTGATTTGGGTACAGTGTTGCATAATTGCGAAATTGCCAGTTAAAGTAATACAGTGCCGAAAGCCCCCCAATCCGTGCCCCCTAATCTACATGCGGGGCGCTGGACACATTGATTCCAATGAGGTATTGTGTTTTTTTTTATATTTTAGAAGCACATGATTAGAGCCTGAGGCTCTAATAGGCTTCAAAAAAGGGTGGGCTCAATCACTTGTGTGACAATAGTGAATTGAGTTACCCCCCCCCCCCCCCATGGTCTAGATGTTTTATGCAGTGGAATGTTCCTGCTGTCATCACTCCCATAGACCTGCTCTGGACATGAGGACGTCAGGAACAGTCCACTGCTGGATCGTGGGGGAGCCCCATTTGTAGGTGAGCTGAGGATTGGGTGAGTATAGGATTTCTCCTCTCCCCTAGTCAAAAACTAGCAGTTGACCCATGTACTGCGGGCACAGCTCCACTGCATGGGGAACCTTTTTTTGCCCAGAGATTAGCGTTCAGCAAGCTTGGTTTTGTAGCTGGAGATGAAAGTGGTTGTAAAGGCAGAAGGTTTTTCTATCTTAATGCATTCTATGCATTAAGATAAAAAGCCTTCTGTGTGCAGCAGTCCCTCTCAGTCCCCTGCTAACACTTACCTGAGGTCCCTCTCTGTCCAGCAATGTCCATGAGTGTCCCAGCTGTCCGAGATTCTCCTTCTTCATTGGCTGAGACACAGCGGTGGCTCCACTGGCTCCCGCTGTCAATCAAAGTCAGCTAGCCAATCAGGGAATAGAGGGGGCGGAGCTGCCGTGTCGGGGCTCCGGGTCTGGATGGACACAGGGAGCTGTGACTCGGCTCGGGTAGCCCCATAGCAAGCTGCCTGTTATGGGGGCACTGAACAGGAGGGAGGGGCCAGGATCACAGAAGAGGGACCCGTGAAGAGGAGGATCTGGGCTGCTCTGTGCAAATTCACTGCAATAGAGCAGGTAAGTATGACATGTTTGTTATTTGTTTTAAAAAACAAGACTTTACAATCACTTGAAGTACTTGTAGAATGACCCACCTGCAGGTACTGCTGTAGCTTACAAAATGTGATATTATGTAACTTTTTCTGGGGGTTTTACTATTGGCAGCCCCCTTTAATTCTTTTTTGACCAGACGTTATTGATACCTAGATGCCCAGACAAAATTTAGCATCTTCAGCATGTGCCGGTTACCTTGATAGTAACTCCATAACTAATTTACATACCTGCATGATTTTTAAATATATTAAGGTCATATAAGTTATTTGGCATGCTGTTTTAATAATAATAAAAATGCCTTGTTTAATGTATACACAGACAAATGCACAAAATATATAAAAAAAGTCTATGTTTTCATTTCATATTATAATTCATTTTAATAATGCAACTGTATTTGACAATTGCACTGTTAATTGGATGGTGGCACTGAAGCCAGAAGAGGGCAGTGTTTATCTGCAGGCTGAAGGCTTACTTAGTCAATGAAGACACCAGTCTGTATGCGATTGCTGTCATAACTATCGGCCTTTTCTTTTATAACTGCTTCTCCCTGCCAGCCAGCGTTTGGTACTCTGATGCTGTGACTCCAGTGCACATACGTGGCAGTAAAGCCAGCCAATCAATTGGCTGAGAAGCCTGAACATCAAAGTAAGGGGTGGGGGGCATAGGTGTGTGCAGCCTATTGCATTAGGGTGTGCACCCCAAATGTATTAAAACATGAACTGTGTTAGAAGGGCAGTGGATGGCATCAGTAGAGCAATGGATGGTGTTAGTAGGGCAGTGGATGGCATCAGTAGAGCAATGGATGGTGTCAGTAGAGCAATGGATGGTGTCAGTAGAGCAATGGATGGTGTCAGTAGAGCAATGGACGGTGTCAGTAGAGCAATGGATGGTGTCAGTAGAGCAATGGATGGTGTCAGTAGAGCAATGGACGGTGTCAGTAGAGCAATGGATGGTGTCAGTAGAGCAATGGACGTGTCAGTAGAGCAATGGATGGTGTCAGTAGAGCAATGGATGGTGTCAGTAGGGCAGTGGATGGTGCCAGTAGTTTTTTGTTTTTTATTATTTTATTTTACAATTTTTTTTAGGGGTCCATTGGGGGGGGCTTTGGTGAAATATCATAAGGGGAAATCTGCACCACACAGGGTGATTAGGGGGTGGTATAAAGCTCCCAGCGGCGATTTTTTTTCCAGGTTTAAAGTGGTTGTCAACTTGTGATAACCACTTTAACTTAAAGGTAAGCCTATAATAAGGCTTACCTGTAGGTGCCCTGCATATCTCCCAAACCTGCACTATTCAGGAGATATACAGTGTACTAGATGTGCCAACGCCATGTCGGCACATGCGCAGTGAAGAAACGGCCTCCATGCCGTTCCTCCACTGAGATCGTGCCGTGACTGGCGGCTCCCGCGCGCATGCGCGGGAGTGACGTCACGCGACTCCGGCCAGTCACAGCGCCGGAGTTGCGGCCCAGGAAGGAAGAGGGGCAGAAGATGGATGCGGCCAGGAGAGGGGATATCGCTGGACGCCGCAGGCTTCGTTTGCAGGTAAGTGGCACATAATGGGCTACTATGCATTATGTTTCTACTTTACAGGGGGGACATAGAGGAAGTAAACCCCATCTGGGTTTACTTCCTCTTTAATTCCACGTTAATGTGCACATGCATAGGTGTGAATAGGCCAAGGAGGATTTGGGCTGTGAGCATGTTATATGAAAAGAGGCATACTTGCATTCCTTTAGACGTGCAGGCTACTAATATCTTGGGCTGGCCAGAGGATGTCCTCAGCTAAAGGGACCTGAGGATGCAGCTTTCTGCTGTTTCTGTGTTTTTGGTGTGGACACATGATTCTCATCACTGGACTGAAGGCATGTGATGTGTAAAAACCTTCTTTTATGCTTACTGGCACTGGGATTGTATCAGTTGGGTAAAAACTTAAAACATTTCAGTCTTAATTTTTCACAAAGGCATGATTGTCTTTTTAACAAGAAATAAGGGGGAAAAAAAAACGATCGATGTTCCCTGAGGCACAAAGCAACTGAAAATAAAAACAAACCATCAGGCCGGACTAATGAAAAAAACTCCACACTCCACATTTAACCCGGGGGTGACTCAGTCGTCAGTAATGTGCTTACATGCACATAAGTCAGACTGTGGTTACCGATTTACCCATCTGGCTTTGTCATTCAAAACACACAGCCCGGGCCGGACTAGGGGACCGGCACTTAAGTTTTAAAGCCGAATGTGACGTTGTAGCGCGGCAAAATCATTCCATACCCTGCACATGTCATGCCGTGGCGTAGACCTGCACAGGCTCTTGAACTATCTCTTGTGTCCCTAATATTTGTACAAATGCTCCGATACCTGAAAGCCAAACCTTTGCCACCATACAAAATGAATGGGCTCAATTCGCAAACGCAAAAAAATCGCACATGATTTGAACAGGAACGTGGTGCGATTCCTGTCTGAATCGCATGCCATTTTCCGCAGGCTCCTTTGTGATTCCAGGCTTGTCATAGTGACTTCAGCCTGTCATTCGGACAGGAATTTCACTGTACTTCTGCGCATTTTTGCAGTGTGATTTGAGCCCATTCATTTTATATGGGCTCAAATCGCACCGCAAAGCTACAGGTAAGCGGTATCAGGACAAGTACCTGATAAAAATAGCGGTATCTGAAAAAACCTACTTTAAAGTGATACTAAAAACGCACCATTTAATTTACATTGTCCCTTCTATTTCTGTATGTGGATGATGGCACTCTAATTATTTTAATAAAAACAAACAAAACATCTAAATACATTTTTCCTAATCAATATACAGATGTCACATGACCCAGCTTTTTCCCAGCCTGTCTGCAGGGAAACATAAGCAGGAGGAGCTCCTAGTCCTCTGCTGTTGGTCACATCTTCAAAAACACTGCCTTTGGGATACAGAGTTAAAATAAACAATTATTATCAATAAACTGTTTTAAATTGTCATACAAATATATATTTGAAATCAAATGTGTGGGCAGATTTATGCCAGTCACAGGATGTGTCATGCCCCTCCAGCCTGTGTTTTAGAATAACAGGGAGGTGAAGCCTCCATCAATCTACATGTAATATCCCACCCCCATTGTGTTTGGCTGGTTAGTGGGTATGGAGGAGGAGGAGGGAGGGAGTGGGGTGTCATCAGGGCTGGTGCAAGGATTTTGACACCCTAGGCGAAACCTCATTTTGCTGCCCCCTTTGGCTCTGCCCCTGACCCCGCCCCCTTTGCCCTGCCCATGTATATGATGGAAGTGGCGGAGGTGGAGATTTGTGCAGCGACTCTCTACCTATTTCTTTAGCCATGGTCCACAGGCTTGCACCTGTGCCTCTGGACCCGGCCTAAAGCCAAATAATGGTGCACCAGCTCGCTTCCTTATACCAGCCGTGGTCAACAGGTATATGGACAGGCTAGGGTAGTATATGGACAGGCTGGGGTAGTAAATAGACAGGCTGGGGTAGTATATGGACAGGCTGGGGTAGTATATGGACAGGCTGGGGTAGAAAATAGACAGGCTGGGGTAGTATATGGACAGGCTGGGGTAGAAAATAGACAGGCTGGGGTAGTATATGGACAGGCTGGGGTAGTATATGGACAGGCTGGGGTAGTATATGAACGGGCTGGGGTAGTATATGGACAGGGGCTTGGCGCCCTGGGCATCAGAGCGCCCTAGGCGGCCGCCTACTCCGCCTAGTGGTAGAGCCGGCCCTGGGTGTCATTTACCACATGTGTGACTCTATAGTCACATGGGCTGCTCAGATGTGATAGGGAGGAAATGCTCAGCATACAAACTCACTGAAAACTGAGCATGTGCAGAGCTGCCAACACTGCTCTGCAAAATCCCCAGCTGCATTGGGGACATGGACAGAAGGGGGGGGGGAAGACAGAGAAGAGGAGGATCAACCAGTTTTTTTGTAGAATACAAAAATGAATCTCATAGTGACTGAGGGCTGGTTCACACCACAAAAACGCACTCCAGTTCCCTTCCAGATGCCTTTTTGCAAGTGCAGTTTTAATGCATTTTTGACGCTTTCTGATACGTTTTTGGTGCATTTTTTATGCATTTCCAGATGCATTCCATGAACTTCTGTTTTCCTGTTTTTTTTCACTATACTAAGGTCTGGTGTGTTTTTGATGCGTTCCGGGGCATTGCTGATGCGTTTTACTGCTTTCTAATATGGTCCAGTGCAGGAATAATACAGCATGTTCTACTTCTTTTTCAGGAACTGGAAAGAGTGCATTGGTGTGAACTGTCATTGGAAACCATACAACCTGCTTTTTGATACAGAAAAAAAATGCACTGGACTACATGTGGTTGAACTGAACCCTGAGTGAGGGTTGGTTCACACCATAAAAACGCACTCCAGATCCGTTCCGGATACGTTTCTGCATGCGCGTTTTTAACGCATTTTTGATGCGTTTCCAGGTGCTTTTTTTCTTCTTTTTTCCTGTGTTTTCCTATACTAGGGTGCAGTGCGTTTTTGATGAGTTCCAGTGCATTCCAGTGTGTTTTAATGCGTTTTACTACGTTCCAGTACAGTCCAGTGCACGTACGATCCAAAATGTTCTACTTTTTTTTTCTGGAACTGTAAGGCCTTGGAACTGACTGCACTGGTGTGAACTATGCCATTGGAAACCATACAACCTACTTTCCATGCATTTTTAATGCAGAAAAAAAATGCACTGGACTGCATGTGGTGTGAACTGGCCCTGAGTATGAACAGCATGTAATACACTATTTATTGATAGTTTTTATGATGTAGGTTTAGTGACACCACTTAAAGTGTTACTAAACCCAGGACCCTGCATTCACTATATCTGGACTCCCACAGTACACAGAACATGGAAATGCAATTATTTTAGTAAATATAAATGGCTAAATACATTTTCTTATCGGCAGTATATAGCAGTCTTATGACTTCTATCAGTGTCTGGTTAAAGCTTGTAGGAGGAGGTTTCTGATTGTCCTATGAGACTACAGGACCCATGACCCTCTGTCTGGACAGTGCTGATTGGCCCTGTGCTGATCACATGTACCCTCCCAAGAAAAAGAAAACCTCTTTAGCAATACACACCAAACTGAGCATGTGCAGCCTGACTCCAATAACTCTCTTAGTTAAGACCTGTTTTGGAGTCAGTGGAAGAAGGGGAGGATCTTTGCAGACAGGATCAAACAGCCTTTTTACACGATAAACAGGATTAACCCCTTAAGTTCCACAGTGAGTATAACAAGCATGCTTTACTGCATATACAGACTGATTTTACTATTGTAGGTTTAGTAACACTTTAAGCCTCACCTGTAACATGCTGAAGTGCCAATGGTCTAAAGGACAGGAAATGATAGGGAATCTCCCCAACTGGGGCACAGCAGTAAAGCTGACACATTCCAAAACTCCACCATCCTTTCCAAACAAAGAAGTCTAAAACAAAGTTTTAAAAGCTGGTTTGTGATTGGTTCTTGCTCTTAGCACATCACCTGTACTCCATGCACTGCCTTATTAATAGGCCTGTGCCCACTGGAGCACTTCAACATGCCCCTTGTTGGCAGCTTCAGGAAGTGTATGACAGTGAAAATGTCCATATCAACCAATCAAATATCAGCATTCCTTTTTTTTTTTTTTTTTTTTTTTTTGCAAACAAGGGGAAAAATGAAAGTGGTTGCTTTCTGCAACACAGACAGTTCTCCTTTCAGCCTGATATTTTTCCAGCCAGATGTATTCATGGGCGACATCTGCTTCCCTGGCTTCACGCCCGATTCAAGAACAGCAGCGACCTCTGCAACTCATCACCAAGCGTCATCCTTTGTACTCGGTCAGATCTCGGCATGCAGACAATGTCAGGCATCTTTTGTTTTGTCGAGATGGAAAACGCAGAGACTTGTGTATTTCTTATCATAATGAGCCTCCCTTACTAGAGAAAATGAACTTTGCCTTTACCGGCTGCCGGATTGCCCTTAATTTCACTTTGTAAAGCGCTGCGCAAACTGTTGGCGCTATAAATCCTGTACAATAATAATACTGAACGATCGTCTATGGATCCTAATAGGAAATGGTTAAAGTGGACCTGTCATTCATTTTACAAACCTGCATGAATAAATTCCTGACATAAAGCAATGGCATCAGTAACTGTGTGAGTGAGGCTGTTCAGCCTATGAACATGCCAATCTGGGTGTCGCCCAGGCTCCTAGATGACCCCAATCCATCGCCAACTGCTTGGAGTGCTGGCCAGGAATGGAGCTCATCTCAGCTCCAAACATCAATATGAAGGAGAAGGTTCATCAAGCCGCACATCGTTGCAAATCCACTAATGGATCCCCATGATTAGGCTCTGGTGGGCAGAGCGAAACGCGTTGGAGTGTGGCCTGGCCTGAGACTGCCACATACACTATATTACCAAAAGTATTGGGACACCTGCCTTTACACACACGTGAACTGTATTGGCATCCCAGTCTTAGTCCTTAGCAGACTGCATCATCTCAGGCTAGGCAAAGTCACTACACTGGAGCTCAGGGACAAATTTCTAAGGGCTGATTCATCAGGAGCAGCACCCAGGCGGCCTTTGTTAGTCAATGGAGACACAGTGGCTGTGCAGACTCAGTATGTAGTGAAGGGGAGGCCCCTCAAGCTGCACATCATTGCAAATCCACTAATCGAAAAATACACTATATTATCAAAAGTATTGGGACACTTTCCTTTAGATGCACATGAACCTTAATGGCATCCCAGTCTTAGTCTGTAGGGTTCAATATTGAGTTGGCCCACCCTTTGCAGCTATAACAGCTTCAACTCTTCTGGGAAGGTTGTAATATGGTAATATAGTGTACTTTTCCATTAGTGGATTTGCAACGATGTGTGGCTTGAGGGGCCTCTTCTTCACTACATACTGATTCTGTACAGCCACTGCGTCTCCATTGACTTACAAAGGCTGCCTGTGCCCCTCACCCATATGCATAGTAGCTCCCAAGTGAATATGTTTGTCCCTGGGCTCCAGTGTAGTGACTTTGCATAGACTGAGATGATGCAGTCTGCTGCAGGCAGGAGGAAGCATTTGCTCAGTCTCCTCTCCCCCAATGATCATTGTAAGTTTGTAGCAAGGCACAAGCTAAGAGGCTGCAGCAGGGGGCTGATCTGTGTCAGACATGTGTGAACACAGCCAGGATTTACATGACGGCGTCATCTCTGAGCCGAAATCTCAGTCTAGGAAGTAGATGATGACCCTGAATGATGTCTGAGCAAAGATATCTCCAGCCTTCTAGAGGGAGAAGCAGATGAAGAAATGTAATAAATACCTGAAAATATTACACTTACATATTACTTAAAAATATCACTTTCAGAAGCAGAGGGAGGGATCACCCCCCAGAAGCAGAGGGAGGGGTCCCCCCCCCCACCTCTCCCGGCTGGCCATTGAGGTGTAAAAAGACCAGATCATCTCTGATCACCTCTATGAAGGAGGACCGGAGCGACGTCATGATATCACTTCCAGTCTAGGGTGCAAGTAAACTTTTTTTTTTCATCTTTTTCTTTCAAAGGTAGAAGAGAGATTAGAGGTCTTATAGCCCCCCTGTCATGCCCTATTCCTATTACATCCCTTGTAATAGGAATAAAAGTGATTAAAACGCATACACAAGCCACGCCGGTGTTCACACCACACATGTGAGGTATCGCCGCAAACGTCTGAGCGAGAGAAATAATTCTAGCACTCGACCTCCTCTGTAACTCTAAACATGTAACCTGTAAAAATGTTTAAAGCGTCGCCTATGGAGATTTTTAAGTACCGTAGTTTGTCGCCATTCCACGAGCATGCGCAATTTTAAAGCGTGACATGTTAGATATCTATTTACTCGGCGTAACATCATCTTTTATATTTTACCAAAACACTGCATTATATATTTTTAAAAGCAGAAAATACCCAAACGCAACCGCACAATTGAGAAATACTTGCTGAGATTTGATGCTCAGGCGGGGGGGTCCCCACTCCCTTATATGAACATCCAAAGAAGAAATTCATCCAGCAACTCGATAACTCCTTAGTATTATCCTTTTTTAGCTACATTATATTTATACAATATCAATGCTGACATGTTTCAGCCATTTCAGCCTTACTCGTAGCAATGAGTAAGGCTGTAATGGGGCGAAACATGTCAGCATTGATACTGTATATATATAATGTAGCTAAATAAAGGATAATACTAAGGAGTTTTCGAGTTGCCAGATTAATTTCTGTTTTTGGATTTATTGGGGTTGATTTATTAAAGACAAATCCACTTTGCTCCACAAGTGCACTTGGAAGTGCAGTTGCTGTAGATCTGAGGGGAAGATCTGAAATGAGGGGAAGCTCTGCTGATTTTATCATCCAATCATGTACAAGCAAAAATGCTGTTTTTTATTTTCCTTGCACGTCCGCCTCGGATCTACAGTGACTGCACTTCCAAGTGCACTTGTGGAGCACTAGCAGTGCACTTGTGGAGCAAAGTGGATTTACCTTTAGTAAATAAACCCTGTGGTGTTTTTATTTGCATTCAAATTCATGAAAGTGTACTTTTTCCCAAAAAAGTTGTCTTTGAAAAACTGCTGCGCAAATACTCTGTGACATAAAAAATTGCAACGATTTGCATTTTATTCTCTAGGGTCTCTGCTAAAAAGACATATATAATGTTTGGGGGTTTTAAGTAATTTTCTAGCAAAAAAAGATGCGGAAATAATGCGGGCTCTATCTGACCTGCTGAAGATTCCAAGCATACTGTGAAAAGCTCACAGTGTGCAGTGAAATCAGAGCATTTCAGTACAGGACAGCAGCTGTGCATGGCTGAAGGGAAGGAAGAGTTCAGCTTTAAGTCCCGAGTGCATAGCTGGTAACAGAAGACATTCTTGGGCTATCTGTTCAATCAGAATGCTGAAATTCTGTAGATTTCGTCCTTTTCTACCTACTCGCCCGGAGCTGTGAGGAGGGTGAGATCTTTCATGGACAATGGAAGTCATTATGACAGCACCCTGTATGAACACTTCCATCCGGGATGAAATAGTGCAAACTACACTGATTTTTATACCACAGTTCAGCAATCTGAAGCACTCGTCATTTCAGATGTCGGAGAGCAAATTTTAAGGTTTCCAACCAGTAAGAGGTCTTCAGAGAAACTGAATAAGCTTAAGGTGGTAATAAACCCAAAACCAAAAATGTATTATATTGCAGCTTACCAATCATTAGATGTGGTGGTTGCATTTGTTTTCTTTTCTTTGGCTTTTTCCCCCTCTGCTTTCACCTGATGACCTGGCCAGTAACACACTTCCTGTATTAGCGAGACACACACACAACTCAGGAGGAATGAGCACAGGAGGCACAGCAGACAGCAGGATTGTCAGCCTGCTGGTTAGGGAGTGTTAACTGTATTAGCAGAGTTACAGTGGGGAAAATAATTATTTGATCCCCTGGAGATTTTGTAAGTTTGCCCACTTACAAAGAAATGAAGGTTCTATAATTTTAATCATAGGTGTATTTTAAATAATAGAGACAGAATATCAACAAAAATACAGAAAAAATCACATGATACAAATGTTATAAATTGAGTTGCTGTTCAGTGAGTAAAATAAGTATTTGACCCCCAAGCAAAAGATGACTTAGTACTTGGTGGAGAAACCCTTGTTGGCAAGCACAGAGGTCAGACGTTTCTTGTAGTTGGTGACCAGGTTTGCACACATCTCAGGAGGCATTTTGGCCCACTCTTTTTTACAGATCTTCTCTAAATGGCTGTCGACTCGAAGTTTCAGCTCCCTCCATACATTTTCCAAAGGATTAAGGTCTGGAGACTGGCTAGGCCACTCCATGACCTTAATGTGCTTCTTCTTGAGCCACTCTTTTGTTGCCTTGGTGGTATGTTTTAGGTCATTGTCATGCTGGAAGACCCATCCACGACCCATCTTCAGTGTTCTGGCTGAGGGAAGAAGGTTCTCATCCAAGATTTTACAATACATGGCCCCATCCATTTGCCCCTCAGTGTGGCAAACAGCCCCAAAGCATAATATTTCCACCACCATGCTTCACTGTAGGGGTGGTGTTTTTAGGGTCATAGTCAGCATTTTTCTTCCTCCAAACACGGCGAGTCAAGTTAATGCCAAAGAGCTCAATTTTGTTCTCATCTGACCACAGCACTTTCTTCCAATCCTTCTATGAATCATTTAGATGTTCATTGGCATGACTGTCCATGTGCTTTCTTGAGGAGGGGGACTTGCCATGTTTGGAGGAAGAAAAATGCTGACTATGACCCTAAGAATGCCATCCCTACAGCCAAGCACGGAGGTGGAAACATTATGCTTTGGGGCTGTTTCTCTGCTAAAGGTACAGGCTGACTTTGCTGCATTGAGGGGCCAATGGAGGGGGCCATGTATTGCAGAATCTTGGATGAGAACCTACTTCCCTCAGCCAGAACACTGAAGATGGGTTGTAGATGGGTCTTCCAGCATGACAATGACCCAAAACACACCGCCAAGGCAACAAAAGAGTGGTTCAGGAAGAAGCACATTAAGGTCATGGAGTGACCTAGCCAATCTCCAGACCTTAATCCTATAGAAAATTTATGGACGGAGCTGAAACTCCAAGTTGTCAAGCGACAGCCAAGAAACGTTAAGGATTTAGAGTAAAGAAGAGTGGACCAAAATGCCTCCTGAGATGTGTGCAAACCTGGTCACTGACTGCAATACATGTTTAACCACTTGCCGACTGCCGATCGGCATCTGACGGCGGCAAAGTGGCTCGTTCCCGCAAATCGCCGTCATACGACGGCGGCTGCGGGAACGAGATTAGTGAATCTCACTGTGGCCAGGGAGCGGGTGCGGCGGCTTCGATTGCCGCCGGCTACCCGCGATGGCCCCCCCGGAGCGAGTGAGCGGAGGTCCGTGTATGTAAACACGGACCTCCGCTCTGTGTGAAGGTGGAAGGGCTGTGATCACAGCCTTCCTTTACATGAAGGCTGTGACCACTTCCTTTCCCCAGTTAGGCAAGCCCCCATACAGTTAGAACACGCCCAGGGAACATACTTAACCCTTAGAGCGCCCCCTGCAGGTTAACCCCTTCACTGCCAATGGCATTTACACAGTAATCAGTGCATTTTTATAGCACTGATCGCTGTATAAATGCCAATGGTCCCAAAAAAGTGTCAAAATGGTCCGACATGTCCGCTGAAATATCGCAGTACCGCAAAAAATCGCAGATCGCCGCCATTATTAGTAAAAAATAAAAAAAAATTAAAAACCCCAAAAATAAATTCTCATCATCCGTAAACGCGACCACTTTTGCGCAAACCAATCAATAAACGCCAATTGCGATTTTTTTTTATCGCAAATATGAGGAAGAATATAAATCGGCCAAAAACGGTGAAAAAAAATGTTTTTTTATATTTTTTTTTTGGATTTGTATTTTAGGAAAAATTTGTTGCTCTTCTTTTGTTTATAGCGGCGATCAGAAATGACGCAGCGGTGATCAAATACCACCAAAAGAAAGCTCTGTTTGTGGGAAAAAAAGTACGCAAATTTCGTTTGGGTACAACGTCGCACGACCGCGCAATTTTCAGTTAAAGCGACGCAGCGCCGAATCGCAAAAAGGGCTCCGGTCCTAAAGCTGGAAATCCTTCCGGGGCTGAAGTGGTTAATCTCTGTGCTTGGGTTTCTCCACCAAGTACTAAGCCATTTTTGCTTGGGGATCAAATACTTATTTTACTCACTGAACTGCAACTTATTTTATAACATTTGTATCATGTGTTTTTATTATATTTTTGGTTGATAATCTGTCTCCATCATCTAAAATACACCTATGATAAAAATTATAAACCCTTCATTTCTTTGTAAGTGGGCAAACTTACAAAATCTGCAGGGGATCAAATATTTATTTTTCTCACTATAGATACACTAACAAATTGAAGGCAGAGCTCTGTTCTGTGTCTCTCTTTGCCAATCAGTGGGTGCTGGCGGACATCCATTGGCCGGCACCTGCTGATCGGCTTGTGCTGTGTCCAATCAAAGCAGACAATCTCACGGAGGACAATCTGACACTAACTGACACTTTGCGGGAACCATTGACACTAATACAGTGATCAGTGCTAAAGATATGACAGGATCATCAAGTGAAAATAAAGGAGAAAAAAAAAGTTAAAAAAAAAGAAAACAAATGCAGCCATCACATCTAAGGACTGCAAGCTGCAATGCAGTGCATTTTTGTTCTTGTGTTTATGCACCCTTTAAATATTCCCTGTCCCTCGAACCCCCCTGTTACTCTTCATACATAAAAAAAAGTTTAGTGATTTATCAAAACTCAGAAAACAAATGAATTTTAAGAGCAGATGGAACGTGATGAACAGTCCCCTGGATTCTTGGTGACAGCAATCTTCAGTCTGATTTCTAATTATAGCAGAGCCTGCTGTGTATTGTCTGTGTGCATATGTTTCTATATAGAGGAGCGGCGGCTGAAGGTGAATAGGGAGATGTGTGAACGGAATTATTTTGGGACAGGTGTGAAGAGGAATCAAGAAGAAAGAAACTACTGAAGAATAAAACCTTAAAGCAGATTTAAACCCTAAGGGTTTATTTCGTTTTTTGCGATTAACATGCGTGGAGAAAGGTGTGAGCAGTAGAGGGCGGCAAATCCATCACCCCCCACCACACCCCCACATGGGCAGTGGCACCCCCACACCACTCACCACCCCTGCCTGGCACTTACCCCATCTTGGTGGCGGGTGACGGGCGGCATCTGTGGCTCAGGCAGCAGCTCCTGTGTCAGCTCATAGAGATGCCATGCATCTCTTCTCTCCTCCTCTATAGAATCGCCTGTCCTTTCAGCCAATCAGGTGATGGGTCTCAGACCCGCTTTCCAATTGGCTAGGAGGAGGATCAGTGCGGCAATAATGAATATTCATTCATTAGCGTCACACAACTGGGTGGGCTTCAGGCACAGTGCCCTGCGTCCTGAGACTACCCTTTTTTGAAGCCGATTAGAGCCTCTGCCCTTCAAAAACACACTCCCACACCTCCCCCCATTGGAATCCATGCATCCAGCGTCTCTGCATGTAGATCAGGGGGCCGGACACATGGATAGAGGAGGCGGCGTCCGTGCACCCCTAATGCATGGGCCGCCACTGCCAGAGACTCGAATAGGCTTCAAAAAAGGGTGGGCTCGGGGCGCAGAGCATAGGTGTGCGCAGTCGATTGCATTAGGGTGTGCACCACAAGAGATGGGTGTCAGTAGTTTATTTTTATTTTTAAAATCTTGTCTTTTTGTTATTTTTTTTCAATATTATATTTTATGATTTTTTTACAATTTTTTTAGAAGCCCTGCTGGGGGCTTTGGTGAAATATCAGGGGTCTAAACAGACCCCTGATGTCTCACTTTTGAGACAGAGAAAGAGACTGAGGACAGAGATTTCCCAGTCCCTTTCTCTGCAGCCAGGCAGCAGGGGGAATCTGCACAGTACAGGGTGATTAGGGTGTGCCCAGGCACACCTGCCACCCTATGTGCGCATGACTACGGCGCAGAGCACTGCGCTCCAAGCCCACCCAGTTGTGTGACATTAGCGGATGAATGATTCTCCTCCTGGCCAATCAGGAAGTGGGTCCTTAGAACCATCACCCAATTGGCTGAAAGGACAGGTGATCCTATTGGACGCCTAGGAGGAGGAGGGAGGAGACGCACGGCGGAAGAAGCCGTGGTACAGATGAGGGGGAGATGCCCACCTGCTGCCCGGGGGGTGGTGTAGGTGACCCAACCAAGCAGAGGCGGGGGTGTTGCCACCAAATAAAAGCACCAACCACCACTGGTACTGACAGAATGGCGATCAGGGCGATCAAAAGGTTAACTGTGCACCTAGTCAGTGTTTTTCTAAAACTGTGGGCGCTGCTTTTACCAGGGGGATAGATGGAATGTATTCCCTGATTTGCAGGAACACAGGATCCATGCCTTCCCTCCTGTCAGATGGTGATATGCCTTGTTTACTAAGGCAGATTGTAGCTCTGTCTCTCTGGCTGGTGATCAGCGGGTGCCAGCAGACATTGAGTCCGCGGTACCCCCAACTCGGCTCTCGTTGTGTGCAGTCACAGCAGGAGCGAGCCGCCAGCGGTGCGCATGTGCGCCCCCTACCCAGAAGAGCCGGATCAAGTATATACTGTATAAATGATCAGGTGCAGAGGTGCCGCCATGTAGCGGGAAAACTGCTATAGGGCGGAGCTTAAGTGGTTAAACATGCGCAAAAAATAATAAAAATGCAAAAACAGCTCTGGCAGCGAAAGGGTTCAAGTAACATCGTGTACTATCACTACTCAGGATAATTTAACCAAATAATATGAATAATAATAATAACAGTCAAAGCTAAAAGCAGTAAGCTGGCTGGTCCTGATGCTTTGATGTGCGGTGGCTGGCAGTGGTGTAATGTTAGCTGGCAGCACACATCCAGTCCTGGCACCAGAGATATAAAATATCTCTCAGCACTATTTGGAACATAATTGCTAAAACGGCCAAAATTCAGCAAAACAAAGCTAATAAGATGCAATAACGGCTGGCACTCAAGGAAATTTAAAGAAAAGAAAAACAGAAATGCTTCAGCATCAAAAGGAGAAAATAGAATTTGCCTGTGAGGTTATTGCAGTGACAAGTGGCCCCGTGCAGTGTGCGATTTTTATTATTTACCCAGTTGTACCAGTTTATCTGCAGTATTCTCTTCTCTACAGCCATTCAGAGTGCTGAATTTATAAAGCTTGTCTGAGATTTCAGGAAAAAAGGGGGCTGAGAGCTGAAATTACACTCTGCAGAGCTCAGCGATGAGAGCTGATTGGAGGAAGAGACCCCCACCTTTCACACAGTGCACAGGAACAGAGCTGAGGCTTTCAATCACAGGCTGGAGCTCCCTCCCCGTCATCTTTTTTCTCTTGGGGGTTAATTTACTAAAGGCAGACTGTGCACTTTGCAAAGTGCTGTTGCTCCAGAGCTTAGTAAATGAGGTAACGTTTCACTTTGCAAAGAATACCCAATCACATGCACTGAAAATAAGAAAAAAAAACAATATTTTTGCTTGCACATGATTGGATGATGGAAGTCAGCAGAGCTTCTGCTCATTTAATAAGCTCTGGAGCAACTGCACTTGCAAAGTGCGCAGCCTAAATGAAATGATTCATGCTGATAGCAAAGGAATGAAGCAGCAGACAGAAATGACACCCAGGGGTTGATTTACTAAAGGCAAATAGGCTGTGCACTTTGCAAGAGAAGATGCTCCAGAGATTAGTAAATGAGGTAAAGCTTCACTGTGAAAAAAGTACCCAATCACATAAAAGCAGCATTTTTGCTTGCACATGATTGGATGATGGAAGTCAGCAGAGATCCCTCTCATTTACTAAGCTCTGGAGCAACTGCACTTTGCAAAGTGCACGGTCTATTTACCTGTAGTAAATAAACCCCATAGTGCTCTGGATTAAGACAAGTACACAATACTGGGACAAGTTTGTCCAGCACCCAGGGCAAGGATCCAGATTTGCGCCCCCCTCTCCCACTATTAATAAATGCCATAGAATAGGTGTACCACCCTGTGTCCATTTTTTGCCCCTTTGCTTCACTGCCCCCAGGGCAACTGTCCCTCCTGCCCACCCCTTGTCCTGGCCCTGCAAGTACACACTATATAGGGATATGCTTTGTTCATATTTAATGTCTGAGGTTTACAACCACTTTAAGTTTCAATGGCATCTAACAGGGGTGTTTACATGCCGCGGTCGTGGGCGCAGCAAAAACTATCCAACAAATCACAATCATCACCCATTCCAGCGCGTGGTGAAGCACCGCAAAACACTCCGCAATCACATGCAATGCACCGTGTCGCGGTGCTTTTGTGCAGCATAAATGGGACTATGGAGACATCACTTTGTTTCCTCACCGCCAGTCAAGTGGATCGCTTTTCAGAGGAGTGGCAGGTTCACACACACGTCTAAACCTTGCTTAAATGATTTCCTTATTCCCAAAAGATAATCCACTACTTAATGGCCCTGGAATCTATTTTTCATTAAATAGTTTCTTACTATGTTTTCTGCCTCCTTGTAATGTCCTCTAGAGCTGCACGATTCTGGCCAAAATGAGAATCACAATTTTTTTGCTTAGAATAAAGATCACGATTCTCGTGGCGTAACATCATCTTTCATATTATACAAAAAAATGGGCTAACTCCACTGTTTAGTTTTTTTTTTTTAATTCATGAAAGTGTCATTTCTCCTAAAAAATTGCGTTTGAAAGACCGCTGCGCAAATACTGCGTGACATAAAATATTGCAACAATCACCATTTTATTCTCTAGGGTCTCTGCTAAAAAAATATATATAATGTTTGGGGTTCTAAGTAGTTTTCTAGCAAAAAATAATGATTTTAAAGCTGAGTTCCACCCAAAAGTGGAACTTCTGCTTTAAGGGGAGGTGAGCCCCCCCCCCCGACATGCCGCAATTGGCATGTCATTTTTTGGGGGGCAGCTGGGACCCTGTTCTGACAGGGTCCCAGCTGCACTTCCTGTCCTGGTGCTGTGGAACAGGAAGGAAGTTCACCTTCCCCCCTCCCACCCGGCAATCTTCTGGGACATGTCACAGGTCCCAGAAGATAAGCCGGCCATTCACAAAGCGCAGCCAAAGCCGGGCGCCCACTCTTGTAATGCCGGTGCCACCAAGGGGAGGGGGGAGGAGTGAGCCTTCGGGTGGCCGCATCGCTGGAGCCTGGGACAGGTGAGTGTCCAATTGTTAAAAGTCAGCAGCTACCCTTCGCTTATGTAATACTGTCCCTTTAACCACTTCCTGACCAGAGCATTTTTTGCGATTCGGCACTGTGTCGTTTTAACTGACAATTGCGCGGTCGTGTGACGTTGTACCCAAACAAAATTGATGTCCTTTTTTTCCCACAAATAGAGCTTTCTTTTGGTGATATTTGATCACCTCTGCAGTTTTTATTTTTTGCACTATAAACAAAAAAGCCGACAATATTTTTTACTTTTTGCTATCATAAGTATCCAAAAAAAATATAAAAACAAATTTATTCATCAGTTTAGGCCGATATATGTTCTTCAACATACTTTTGGTAAAAAAGAATTTGCAATAAGCGTATATTGATTGGTTTGCGCAAAAGTTATAGCGTCTACAATCTATTGGAATATATTTATGGCATTTTTTTTTTTACTAGTAATGGCGGTAATCTGCGTTTTTTATGGGGACTGCGACATTGCGGCGGACAGATCGGACACTTTTAACACTTTTTTGGGCCCAGTGACATTTACACATCGCTCAGAGCTAAAAAATAGCCATTGATTAGTGTATAAATGTCACTGGCAGGGAAGGGGATAACACTAGGGGGTGATCAAGGGGTTAACTGTCTTTCCTCTGTGGTGTTTCTAACTGTATGGGGGCTGGGCTACCTGGAAGAGGAGAGAGATCGTTGTTCCCTATCACTGGGAATAGACAATGTCTCACAACTCCCCTGTCAGAATGGGGATTTGCTTTGTTTACAGCCACAGATCCCCATTCTGCCTGTCTCAGAAACGATTGTGGGTGGCTGGCGGAGTCCACCCCACCCACTGATTGGCTCCCCCCGAAACCAGTGAGCGTGCATGCGCCCCACACAACATGGTTCCGCGAGCGACGTTCCGTGATGGCGTTTCGCGGGAACGAGCTGACCTGTCGCCGCAAAATGACAGCGGCTGGTCGGCAAGTGGTTAAAAAAAAAATCTGATTATTGCTGTTGCTTTTGACAGTAATAGGAAGTGACAGGTACTCTAAAAGACCCCAAATCCCTCCTCTACCCTTCAAAGTATTCAAATCGCCGAAATCGGCATTTTGGAATACTGACATTTTTTTTCAAATCGGCGCTATTGGCAGTCTAAGTGACGTCGCTTGCGGGTTTCTACATCGGAGACCCGACCAAAGCCAATTACGGCTTCATTTGGGTCTCGGACCAGCTGGCAGACGTTCCGGCTGGTGGCTCGGGGCTCCCGGTGGGACAGGAGACCCAGCCAAAGCGGCGGAGGGTGGCGAGAGTGGCGGGGTACGTCCCCTCCAGCTCCTTATGATAAGGCCGAGTGGCTCATTAGCTGCATCAGTTTTTATCATGAGAAAGCCGACCGCCAGCTCTAAAAAAAAAGGGTACCGGGGTGATGCCTCTGGCTGCAGGCATCACCCCGGTACAACCACTTCAACCAAATGACGTACAGATACGTAATTTGGCGTAAAGTGGTTAAACTGCATAGAGGGTTCTTTACTGTCAGAGCCGTAAGGATTTGGAACTCCCTTCCACAAGCAATGATGTCAGCAGGGAATGTCACTAGTTTCAAAATACTTTTAGATCGGCATCTTAACGATCGCAACATACAGGGATATAGGAATTAACCAGTTCCCAATCAGCCTGTGTACATTTATTGCTACAGAGTGGCAGCGTAGCGCAAATCGCTGTTTATAAACGGCGATTCACGTAGGCGCTGCTAGCGTGAGTGTGGCCGCGAGTTGGGCAGACTCGATGTCCGCCGGCGACCCACAATCACCTAATACTGAAGAAGAATGGAGAACCGCTGATGTAAACACGGCGGTTTCCCGTTCTGTCAGTGGGCATGACAGTGATCTACTGATTCCTGTAATCGGGAACAGTTAGATCTGTCATGCCCCTGCCAGCCCAGCCCCCACTCAGTTAGAGCACACACAGGGAACACAGTTAACCCCTTGATCGCCCCCTGCAGGTTAACCCCTTCCCTGCCATTGACATTTATACAGTAATCAGTGGCTATTTTTAGTTCTGATCGCTGTATAAATGTCATTGGCCCCAAAAAAAGTGTCAAAAGTGTCCGATCTGTCCATTACAAGTAAAGAAAAAAAAAATATGCCATGAATCAAACCGATCAATAAATGCATATTGCGATTTTATTTACCAAAAATATGTAGAAGAATATATATCGGCCTAAACTGATAAATAAATTCTTTTTTTTAATTATTTTTTTGGATATGTATTATCGCAAAAAGTAAAAAATATTGTTTTTTTTTCAAAATTGTCCTTTTTTTTTTTTGTTTATAACGCAAAAAATAAAAACCGCAGAGGTGATCAAATACCTCCAAAAGAAAGCTCTATTTGTGGGGAAAAAAAGGACATCAATTTTGTTTGGGTACAATGTTGCACGACCGTGCAATTGTCAGATAAAGCGACACAGTGCCGTATCACAAAACGTTGAACTAGATGGACTGGTGTTTTTATGCAACTTTTCCGACTATGTACACGATAATGTGAATGGGGCCTAATTCTTACGGTGCCTTCATCTGATTTCTCTCTATTGCAATGAGATCAATACAGTCTGGTCACCTCCTTCCCCCAACCTGTGATTGGACAATGAAGGAGCAGCAGACTGATGAGGTCATCCCTCTGCTCTTCCCTCCTGTCAGCGTGTGCACTGTAGTAGACCTTACTGGCTTTATGCTGCTTTCGTCTTTATTATGTCCAAAGCAGCGTTATGTCAAACAAAAAAGTGAAGAGAACTACAAACATCTGGGCGTAGAAAGCAGTTTTCATACAATTATTTGAAGCGAGTAATAAGCTGGTTGGCTGGAGTCGCTCTTTAAGTCGACATGCTGCACAGTTCCAGTGCGTCATTTCTTTTTCCCTGCACTCCCTACCTATTGACGTTAATTACTGGGCTGCAAAGACTATACAGCCACTGTATCTTTGTTCCTATCGGACAAAGGATTTCTTGTGTTGGAGATAAATGTTGATTTTGTTTTCTGAAAGCAACTGTAATCTACTGTCCCGGCTGAGATAAATATCTGTTTTCAACAAGAATTTCAGCAGAAAAAAAAGAAAAAGAAAAAAAAAATCAGTTTCACATCCATTTAGCCGCGGTATTAAGTAAGAGGGTAAGCTAAGGGAACTCTGCAGGAACCCGGGTTCACATAGGGACTCCGGGGTCCAGGGCCAGGCTGCAGGCAAGTTATCAGAAAGCCCAGCATGTCTACTTTACATTACTTTTTATCAAAGACTGGGCTAATAAGTTTGCTAATACATTTTGCACACAAATAATTTGCAATTTCATAGGGAGTCAGCAGGTGGAGCTATAAGCATTCTTTCACATGCTGCCAGACTCTTTAGCTTCTCTGTTGAAACAAAAAAAACTGTTTACAGGGCACAGTAGCTCAAACATTTACCCTTTAGGTCAGGGGTCTCCAAACTTTCTAAGCAAAGTGCCAATTAACTCTCATTCAGGCTTTAGGAGACCAGGCTTTGGCCAGTCTGATTAGAAAACTCCCTGTAATCAGTGTCGGACTCAATGTCTGCTGGCACCCGCTGATCCTTTAGTACTGAGGGAGAATGGCGGTCTGCCTATGTAAACAAGGCAGATCCCTGTTCTGTCAGTGCAGAAGGCAAGGATCCTGTGTTCCCGCAAAGCAGGGACTAGGATCCATGGCTCCACCTAGTGAAAGGAACTCCCATAGTACACAGAAACACTGGCGAGGCACAAAGTTAACCCTTTGATCGCCCCTGATGTTAACCCCTTCCCAGTCAGTGTCATTAGTACAGTGACAGTGCATATTTTTTAGCACTGATCAACGTATTAGTGTCACTGGTCCCCAAAAATTGCCAAAAGTGTCAGTTTGGGGTTTATTTACTAAAGCTAGAGAGGGTAAAATGAGTCACAATTCTGCAGAGAAACCAATCAGCTTCTAACCTCAGTTTGTTTAACCCCTTCCTTACCCGGCACTTAAACCCCCTTCCTGCCCAGACCAATTTTTGGCTTTCAGCGCTGTCGCATTTTGAATGACAATTGCGCGGTTGTGCGACGTTGTACCCAAATAAAATTTGCGTCCTTTTTTTCCCACAAATAGAGCTTTCTTTTGGTGGTATGTGACCCCCTCTGCGTCATTTCTGATTGCCGCTATAAACAAAAAATGAGCGACAATTTTGCAAAAAAGAACAATATTTTTTACTTTTTGCTAAGGTACAAATCCATTAAAAAAAATATTCATCAGTTTTGGCCGATTTATATTCTTCTACATATTTTTGGTAAAAAAAAAAAATCGCAATCGGCGTATATTGATTGGTTTGCGCAAAAGTTATCGCGTCTACAAACTGGGAATTGATTTATGGCGTTTTTATTATTTTTTTTTTTTTTACTAGTAATGGCGGCGATCTGCTTTTTCCTGCGTTTA
>BLSH010532960.1:233090-254190 GCA_018402905.1 Glandirana rugosa | reverse complement strand
GCCGAAGGTCCAAAATCCACGGGCACGCTCGCGCAGCGTGCGGCGCGCGCGCCGCCGCTGCCTCCAGGGGGCGCGCCTGGAGCGTGCGCAGTGGAGGACGTCCATGGACGTCCTCCGGGCATTTCAGATCCGCGCTGAGCCGTACTTTGGCTATAGCGCGGATCTGAAGTGGTTAATGAAGCTTTGGCAATAAAACCTGGAAGCCGGTTTCTCTACAGAATTGTGACTCATTTTGCCCTCTCTAGCTTTAGTAAATAAACCCCTTAGTGTCCGACTGTCCGCTATAAGTTGCTGATCACCGCCATTACTATTAAAAAAAAAAAATTGGAAAAAATAAAAATATCCCGTAGTTTGTAGACGCTATAACTTTTGCACAAATCAACATACAGTTTTTTTTTTACCAAAAATATGTAGCAGAATACACATTGGCTTAAATTGATGAAGAAATTTGATTTATTACATTTTTTTATTGTATATATTTTATAGCAGACTGGGGATCAAATACCACCAAAAGAAAGCTCTATTTGTGGGGAAAAAAGGACATCAATTTTATTTGGGTACAATGTAGCACAACCGCGCAATTGTCAGTTAAAGTAACGCAGCAAAAAAAAAAGCCTGGTCATGAAGGGGGGTAAATCTTCCAAGTAGTTAATACTAATATTATTTACACTAAAGTAATTGCAACAAGCACATTGTATCCTCTATGAAGCTTTTTCTCCTACACGAGTTTAGCAGCAGAAAAACGCGGTAAAAAGCTGCATTTCTTGCATGCACGTTAACACGCATTTATGTGCGTTCATGTATCTGGTGTTAATGTATTACCGTGCAAACCAGGGCTGGTCCAAGACATTGTGCTGCCTGGGTCCAAGAATGAAATGTTGCCCTCCCCCCCCAAAAAAAAATTACACCCACCCAAAGGCATATTATTATTATACAGGATTATATAGGCATAAAGGCAAATAGGGTAGTATATGGACAGGCTAGGGTAGTATATGGACAGGCTAGGGTAGTATATGGACAGGTTAGGGTAGTATATGGACAGGTTAGGGTAGTATATGGACAGGCTAGGGTAGCATATAGACAGGCTAGCGTAGTATATAGACAGGCTAGGGTAGTATCTGGACAGGCTAGGTAAGTATATAGACAGGCTAGCTTAGTATATATTCAGGCTAGCGTAGTATATGGACAGGCTAGGGCAGTATATAGACAGGCTAGGGTAGTATATGGACAGGCTAGGGCAGTATATAGACAGGCTAGGGTAGTATATGGACAGGCTAGGGCAGTATATAGACAGGCTAGGGTAGTATATGGACAGGCTAGGGTAGTATATGGACAGGATAGGGTAGTATATGGACAAGCTAAGACAGTAAGGGGCAGGCTGGGGTAGTATATGGAGAGGCTATGGCTGTATAGGGGCAGGTGGAGCGGCTCAAGGGGCAGTTGTCATGACACGCAAAACTGCGGGGAAATAAAAATCTTGGTCGTTAAATTTCTGGTAAATAGAGGCTGCTGTGGTTCAATTTGCTGACCCTCTCAAAATGATGCCTGGGTCCAATGGACCAACTGGGACCCATGGTAGGGCCGGCCCTGGTGCAAACAAGCAAAAACACAGGTTTATGTGTCTTTAGGCACTTTTGAACATTTTTTATGCTCAAAAGCTCCTCTCCTTTTGTGGGTTTTTTATTCTGCCTTTGAACTCCTGTAGACACTTATAGTGTGCATGGACCCATAGGCTAACATGGAGGGGCATTTAGAGACAATAAAAAAAAAGCTCAAACGCCTGTAAAAGCAGCATTTTTATCTCCAGTGTTCATGAGGACTTATATGTATAGCTAAATATTGCCTATTTGCATATGGAAAGTAAAGGGACACATCCTTGTTGTTAGTCGTTAAAACAATCCGTCATTTTATCAGCTGGTACAATACAGAAATTTTCATCAAATATTGTTTTGCCAGTAAGATATATGAATTATCACCAAGCAGCAGTATACAGACCAAAGATCCCAATCGCTGCTGTTACCACAGCCACACACTGGAAAGAAACTGATAATTTTTTTTTCAGACGGTGATAATGAAATTAGAGAAATTGTCCCGTGTACGAGCGTAACAGAAGCATAGACAAGATCTGTAAGAGAGGCACAGTCAGCTGGCACGCATGATCCCAGCACAGGATATACCCTGTTAGGCATAACCAGGGCAGGGGCTCCGTGTCCTAAACAAGATCACACTTTATCAGCTTCTATTTATCTTATTTAAAGGGAAAAACTATAGTGGTTTTACATTTTTTTTGTAAAGTGACACTGAACTCAAAAAATGTTTACTACAGCGCCTAACATACAATGCCTTGAAAAAGTATTCATACCCATTTTCCCACATTTTGTCACCTTACAACCAAAAATGTAAATGTATTAAATTGGGATTTTATGTGATAGACCGACACAAAGTATCACATAATTGTGAAGTGGAAGGAAAATGATAAATGGTTTTCAACATTTTTTTACAAATAAATATGTGAAAAGTGTGGGGTGCATTTGTATAGCGCCCCCCTGAGTCAATACTTTGTAAGACCACCTTTCAACTGTAATTACAGCCGCAAGTGTTTTGGGGAAGTCTCTACCAGCTTTGCACATCTAGAGAGGACATTTTTCCCATTCTTCTTTGCAAAATAGCTCAAGCTCTGTCAGATTGGATGGAGAGCGTCTGTGAACAGTAATTCTTGACACAGATACTCAATTGGATTTAGGTCTGGACTTTGACTGGGCCATTCTAACACATGAATATGCTTTGATCTAAAGCATTCCATTGTAGCTCTGGCTGTATGTTTAACCTCCTCCCCAGTCTCAAGTCTTTTTCAGACAGATTTTCTTCTAAGATTGCCCTGTATTTGGCTCCATCCATCTTCCCATCAACTCGGACCAGCTTCCCTGTCACTGCTGAAGAAAAGCATCCCCATAACATGATGCTGCCACCACCATGTTTCACGGTGGGGATGGTGTGTTCAGGGTGATGTGCAGTGTTAGTTTTCCACCACACATAGCGTTTTGCTTTTAGGCCAAAAAGTTCAATTGTGGTCTCATCTGACCAGAGCACCTTCTTCCACAGGTTTGCTGTGTCCCCCACATGACTTCTCCCAAACTTCAAACAGGACTTCTTATGGTTTTCTTTCAACAATGGCTTTCTTCTTGTCACTCTTCCATAAAGGGCATGATTTGTGGAGTTTGTGACTAAAAGTTGTCCTGTGGACAGATTCTCCCACCTGAGCTGTGGATCTCTGCAGAGTTACCATGGGCCTCTTGGTTGCTTCTCTGATTAATGCTCTCCGTGCCCGGCTGGTCAGTTTAGGTGGACGGCCATGTCTTGGTAGGTTTGCAGTTGTGCCATACTCTTTCCATTTTCGGATGATGGATTGAACAGAGCTCCGTGAGGTGTTCAAAGCTTGGGATATTTATTATAACCTAACCCTGCTTTAAACTTCTTCACAACTTTATCCCTGACCTGTCTGGTGTGTTCCTTGGCCTTCATGGTGATGTTTGTTCACTAAGGTTCTCTAACAAACCTCTGAGGGCTTCACAGAACAGCTGTATTTATACTGAGATTAAATTACACACAGGGGGACTCTATTTACCAATTAGGTGACTTCTGAGGGCAATTGGTTCTACTAGATTTTAGTTAGGGGTATCAGAGTAAAGGGGGCTAAATACAAATGCACGCCACATATTTATTTGTAAAAAAAATTGAAAACAATTTATCACTTTCCTTCCACTTCACAATTATGTGCCACTTTGTGTTGGTCTATCACATAAAATCCCAATAAAATACATTTACATTTTTGGTTGTAACATGACAAAATGTGGAAAAGGGGTATGAATACTTTTTCAAGGCACTGTATGTTATGAGGAACATCTAGAAATGTTAATCAAGCCTTAGGCTGGCTATAGACGGTTTGAATCTCCGGTTCAGCAGGAACTGAATGTATGATCGATCAATCAACCAGCCTACCGGATTCCCTTGGGATTATCACTGTCTTCTTCCGGAAGGGACAGCTCCCCCCTTCCCCTTTCATCTTGAATTCCTCCTGAAAAGGAGAGCATTTCCTGAGTCTAGGCACCTCTATGTGTTGGGCCTCACGGTTGTATATCTGCAGTGTGAGATCATCTAAGGCACTGCTGCCTCTGACTACCAGTTTCACCAGATTTGGAATGAGATTTGGTGATGTCACTAAAGTGCTGCTCCATATTCTCCTTGCTGGAGTGGAAGCTGTGCCTGAGGACATGTGGTGCAAGGGTGTAGGTGGGTGGGTGCAGCGATGTGCAGCAGAAATATTTCACACAGTCAGATGCAGTAATAAACTTGTATTGATCTAATGCAGCAACCAGGTGCACGCACGGTTACAGCAACATGAACAGAGCAGATTCCAGCCAAAATGACAGCATTTGTAGAGAGAGGCAGAATGCAGCCTTGCCGAATCAGGAAGATGTCCAGAAGAGAAATGTCCCTACGCTTTCCCTCCTTGTTAGGAACCTTTCCTTATCGCTAGCACTGTCCCTAACAGATGGGGTACCTTTCTCTGCACTACCCACATAAAGTGCGCCAAACCCGGGAGGCAGGGCCTTAAATAGTCTCTGCCTGACTCAAGATGGCTGCCAGAGTCGCAGGGCAACAGCATCCAACGGGATCGCTTCACCAGGACCTTGACCTGGGAAACTGGACGCTTGACCCAGGAAATCATAGAGGAACCAGGTTCCTCCCGACTTCCTCCCCAGCTACAGAGCTGCTGTGGTTGAGCGCCACCTGCAGTGGAAAAAATAAACCGAACCTTCCTACAAGGGCCTTCCTGTTCCTACTGTTTACATGCTGCAGTCGCAATGCTTGGTACCCATGGAATGGTTTACCTTACATGTAGTGGTCGGCGGGTGGCAAACCCACCAAACGCTACACACAAATGGGGAAGTGCCACAAATGCCCCGCAATCGTCTGCAATATGGTTGCTTCACATTTGTTGGCAAAAATGGGGTTAAATGAGGCAGTGAGGAGGTGTCACATTGCTTTCTCACCGGCTGTCAGTAGCCTCTGAAGTGTGATCCGAACATTGATCGGGCTTCAGAGGAAAGGGAGATATAGACGCATGTCTAGATCTACTCTTCATATTGTGAGTTTTGCCTGTCTGCTGGTCTCTTTCCACAAATTCCTGGAGCAAATTCCTTTGCAGCTCTGCTGTTTACTTTCAATTTCTAAGGACTACATATCCCATAGTACCTTGCTCCCTGCCGGCAGTGATTCCTGTACTGACTCCGCCTCCTGGAACTCCTCCTCTCTATGACACAGCAGTGCCTACTCACAGGGCATAGTGACCTCGGGTCACAGAATCCAAGGAAGTAAATGTGTGGGGATCTTCACAAAGTAACTTTTCAAACTTTCAACATTCTTCAGATTAATAGCAGCAGGCTAGAAATAATTAAAATATAACGTGGAGATGAATATATGAGTTTGACCATAGATACAATTTCATGACCTGAAGTGGGTCTGAGTTACAGATGGCGTCTAGACTTCCCAGAGTGCATTCCTTTGTTTACAACGGCAGTCTACATAGAAATGATAGAGGTTACTAAGGGCCGAATCTGACACTCCCAGGACAGCATTCCTCAACCGCATAAATAAGACGTTCATGTGGCATAATGTGTCCATCTGATGTCTGAGCCAAAGGCAGAGATCCCCCTTAGAAAGTCCTTGGTCCTCTTCTCTACTGAGGCCTACAAGTTAGAGGATCTACTTTCTTGATATGGGCCTCAGGTGTGGCCCTCAATATTACTAAAGGGCCACACATAAAATTCACAGAATATTTATTATCAGAGATAACAGACACACAACAGGATATAAACAAAGGCTAATGGCATAATACAGGAGATGGTCAGAGACTGCAGGCATGATACAAGAGATGGTCAAAGACTGCAGACATGATAAAAGAGATGGTCAGAGACTGCAGACATGATACAAGAGATGGTCAGAGACTGCAGACATGATACAAGAGATGGTCAGAGCCTGCAGACATGATACAAGAGATGGTCAGAGACTGTGGAAAGGATACAAAAGATTGGCACAGACAGTGGACATGATACAAGAGTTGGTCAGAGAGTGCAGACATGATACAAGAGATGGTCAGAGACTGCAGACATGATACAAGAGATGGTCAGAGACTGCGGACATGATACAAGAGATAGTCAGAGACTGCAGACATGATACAGGAGAGGGTCAGAGACCGCAGACATGATACAAGAGATGGTCAGAGACTGCGGACATGATACAAGAGATGGTCAGAGAATGTGGAAAGGATACAAGAGATGGTCAGAGACTGCAGACATGATACAAGAGATGGTCAGAGACTGCGGACATGATACAAGAGATGGTCAGAGAATGTGGAAAGGATACAGGAGATGGTCAGAGACTGCAGACATGATACAAGGGATGGTCAGAGACTGCGGACATGATACAAGAGATAGTCAGAGACTGCAGACATGATACAGGAGACGGTCAGAGACCGCAGACATGATACAAGAGATGGTCAGAGACTGCGGACATGATACAAGAGATGGTCAGAGAATGTGGAAAGGATACAAGAGATGGTCAGAGAGTGCAGACGTGATACAAGAGATGGTCAGAGACTGCGGACATGATACAAGAGATGGTCAGAGAATGTGGAAAGGATACAGGAGATGGTCAGAGACTGCAGACATGATACAAGGGATGGTCAGAGACTGCGGACATGATACAAGAGATAGTCAGAGACTGCAGACATGATACAGGAGACGGTCAGAGACCGCAGACATGATACAAGAGATGGTCAGAGACTGCGGACATGATACAAGAGATGGTCAGAGAATGTGGAAAGGATACAAGAGATGGTCAGAGAGTGCAGACGTGATACAAGAGATGGTCAGAGACTGCGGACATGATACAAGAGATGGTCAGAGAATGTGGAAAGGATACAGGAGATGGTCAGAGACTGCAGACATGATACAAGGGATGGTCAGAGACTGCAGACATGATACAAGAGATGCTCAGAGACTGCGGATATGATACAAGAGATGGTCAGAGAATGTGGAAAGGATACAAGAGATGGTCAGAGACTGCAGACATGATACAAGAGATGCTCAGAGACTGCGGACATGATACAAGAGATGGTTAGAGACTGCAGACATGATACAAGAGATGGTCAGAGAGTGCAGACATGATACAAGAGATGGTCAGATATTGCAGACATGATACAAGAGATGGTCAGATATTGCGGACATGATACAAGAGATGGTCAGAGACTGCAGACATGATACAAGAGATGGTCAGAGATTGCGGACATGATACAAGAGATTGTCAGAGCCTGCTGACATGATACAAGAGATGGTCAGAGTCTGCGGATATGATACAAGAGATGGTCAGAGACTGCAGACATGATACATGAGATGGTCAGAGACTGCGGACATGATACAAGAGATGGTCAGAGAGTGCAGACATGATACAAGAGATGGTCAGAGTGTGCAGACATGATACAAGAGATGGTCAGAGATTGCGGACATGATACTAGAGTTTGGCAGAGCCTGCTGACATGATACAAGAGATGGTCAGAGACTGCAGAAATGCTGCAATGGACTATCAGAGACTGTGAACATACTATAATGGTTGTTGGAGACTGGGGACATTCTTCAGGAGACTGCTAGAGATCACTGTTATAACAGGCAACAAGGAAACAGATTCATGTTTGCTAAGGGTCACAAAAGCATGCCAAGGGGCAACATGCAGTCCCTGTGCCCCAGGTTGGGTATCAGAGATCTACATCAAAATTTTTTTTATTTTTTTTTTTGGGGGGGGGGGGGGTGTTAGGAAATAATTAGGTCAGCTGCAATTTTCCAAAGGTGACACTTTCACTCCCTGAAATGTATTACAGGTACTTATATGGCACTATCAATGTGTGCAGCACTTTTCATGCATACAGATACTAGGATCAATTTAGACAGGAGCCGATTAACCTGCCAGCATGTCTATGGAGTGGGGATCACTTAAGGCATGCTAAAGAAGCCTCTAAACCAATATTATTGTATATCATTTTCACATGTCTTAAGCATCGTTTAGCAATCCCTAAGTGATATTGTAGTTTGATGAAACCAGGTAATCAGCGCTCCATATATCCAGGAATACAAGAATTTTTTTGAATGCAACCGATCACTTCTATGTTTATGTTTAGCCTGTCTACAATGATCTAACGTTGGTTTTACAGTGTACAAGTCTGCACATCAGGAGTAAAAAAAAGAAGAACATAAGGGATGTGCATTATGAATTGCACCCCTAGTTGTCTGCGTTGGCATGGGATGAGCAGGGTTTTGCTTCTAGCAGTTTGTGATCTGTTTCATCAGGTATTGCATGAGTGCAGTGGAATAGAGAAATGCTCATTTACGGCTCCGGTATCTCTTCTTCACACTGTAGTGTTTGTCAGTGCAGACTGCATACAGAATGGATGTAAACAAAGCCATGTTTACACTGGCCTGGGCTTGTAATGACAGCGCTCAAAGCAAATGAGGAAAAAAGCAGCAATAAGATTTGAGCCCCTGGATATATTATATAGGGGTCAATTCACTAAGAGTTAAATAACCGCCAATAAAATGTGGTAAAATAAAGCTTGCAATAAATCAGTTTTGAAAGTGCAATTCATGAAGAATTTTGCATTAAATAACGAATGCTGTGTTTGTTAGATTGAGCGGTAATTTATCGCATAAAGCTGGTTGCTAAGAAGTGAGTCGGAAAGCCAGCCGACACGTCCTTAAGTTATCAGCTGTCAGCGGGTTCCCCCGCTAACAGCTGAATGTTAAAATAAACAACGCCGGCAAATAAAAATTATGAAAAAAAGCAACGTGGAGTCCCCCCTTCAATGCATACCAGGCCCTTTGGGTCTGGTATGGATTTTAAGGGGAACCCCACACCAAAATGTATTTAAAAAAAGGTCATGGGGCCCCCCCAAAATCCATACCAAACACTTATCCTAGCATGCTGCCCGGCAGGTCAGAAAAGAAGGGGAGGGATGAGTGAGTGCCCCCCAAACCAAACCAGGCCACATGCCCTCAACATGGGGATGGGGACTTTGGGGCAGGGGAACGGGACAAGGGCCTCTCCCCCACAACCTTGGGCTTTGGTTGGTGGATCTGCGGGGTTTATTGGAATCTGAAAGCCCCCTTTAACAAGGGGCCCCCAGATCCTGCCCCCCCATGTGAATTAATATGGGGTACATTGTACCCCTACCCATTCACCAAAAAAGTGTAAAGGTGAATAAAGAAAGTTTTTGACAATTCCTTTATTAAAAAAGAAAAATAACTGTCCCCCCGATGTAGATCCATCATCAATCACGCCACCCACCGCCACCGCCAAACCCGAAAAAAAGGGGAAAAAGCTCTGCTTGCATCAAACAATACCGCGGTCTGCCTGCCAGTTCTTAAATAGGTATGGGGTGGGGCCACCGGGGACGTCACCTGGCAGCCCTGCCCCGTGACATCACCTGACAGCCCCGCCCCTTGTGACGTCACCAACTGGTGCATGTTAGTGAATTGACCCCATAGTCTAAAACAATTTTAAAATGCAGGTAACCTGGGCGAGGACACCAAAAACATCATTAGGATGAAACCAGGGCTGGGATCTGTGATCTTTGTGAAGATCCTGGAGCACAATGTTTTTATTTTAAACTGAAACTTACAAAGCACAATTTACTAGCATGCCTTGTTACTATTTCCATGCGATACGTTGAGCCCTGTCCTATTCTGCTGGATTTTAATAGTTTTTACGGCTACTTGAGTAGAGGATGGGTAGAAGACTTCGGACTTTCCTCGTGAACGCATCATTCCAAGCTAATAATATTCCATAAATACTGCAAATAGTGCTGAATGATATTTCCTGCAGTACTCAAGATGGACACTAGGTGGCATTGATTGCTGGTGTCAGATTCTTAGCTGTCAGCATAATTGGAAGTTACAGAGACACTAAAACTTTTCTCATACTACAGTTCTACAGTTTAAAGGCACAGTCCACCTTTGGAAAAAAAATGTAATAACTGCATCCACATTGATAAAATAAAAAATGTGCATTTATTACATTTTTACATTCAGGCCCACAGAACATTGCAACCACGATCAATGCAGGTACAAGGTTCAGGCTCCTGCAAATGCAGGTATTGACCTGGCTGGAGGAAATGCCACTAAACTACAGCAGTGAGAAGGTAGGATTGCCAGTGCGCTTTCTACAAGTTCCATCAATGGTAGATGGGTCTTGTAGTAAATCTTGGCCTGGATGGCATGGCAGTATGGGTGGAGCCAAGCACAGCGGCACTAAATTCAAAAGGAAACAGAATGCTGCGCCCTAGAAGCACCCCGCGCTCCAGGTAAGGGAGAAGGAGTGGTGGCAGTTTTGGGGATGGCGCATGCAATCATGTTTTATGTTACACTCTAAATATGGGTATAACCTGAAACATGGTCCAAAAGGTAAACTGTACCTTAAAGGGAACATTCCGGGAATGATATTAGGCAAGGACAGTAGGAGGTATGGGTAATGTGGTAATCACTCTCACCTCTGTGCCTTACTTTCGGAGGGATAGTTCTCGGGGGTGGGAATGCAGCAGTACTGTTAGCGCAATGCTCATAGGTGTGCACACAGGTTGTGCCGGGTGTGCCTGGGCACACCCTTATCAGCATTATACCTCTGTGTGGCAGTGGGGAGATGGGAAAGATCTCCCACTGAGCGACTCTGCTCAAAGCGGAGTTCCACCCAAGAGTGGAACTTCTGCTTTAAGGGGAGGTGACCCCCTGACATGCCACAATTGGCATGTCATTTGTTTGGGGGGGCAGCTGGGACTCTGTTTTGACAGGGTCCCAGCTGCACTTCCTGTGCTGTTGCCGCCGAACAGGAAGGAAGTTCACCTTCCCTCCCTCCCCCCCCGGCGATCTTCTGGGACACGTCACAGGTCCCAGAAGATACGCCGGCCACTTACAAAGCGAAGCGCGACTCGCGCATTCGCAGTGCACGCCAGGCTTTGAAGCCAAAGTCTGCCACCCACACTTGTGATGCCGGTGCCACCTAGTACTAGTACTTGTTTCTTTTTTTTATAATTTTACAGAATTAGTCCAAACAAATGGATTTCTATTGTCTCGGCTGATTCCATTAAAAAAAAACAGGGAGTGAAAGCTTTAAAGCTAAATTGGCTGGAGATGAGCTACAGGACAGTGCTCAGGTTAGAAGTAACCAATGTGAGCTGCACAAAAATGGTCAAGCATGCAGGGGGTGGAGCAGTGGCACAGCGTCTGCCAATCGGCATCCCTATGCTCTACGACCATAGAATAACAGGTGTAGGTGAACGCAAGAGTTTGCGCATTTTCAGCAGATAAGAGTCAGCATTTGGACCTTTTATTTAGCTGTTAGCCCCCAAAGAGCACCCATCTAATTATAACCTCGGCTGCAGAGATTCTGCCAGCGCAGTTCCTGACGCCTCTCCAAGCGGCATCCAAGCGAGCGAGATCGGAGAGCCCGAGCCAGTGGGCAGCGTGTGGTGCCTGGTTTGTATTGTGCTGCCCACACAATAGGCCACCACTGTTCCCCATCTGCCGGAGAAAGGCCGCTTGTCCTGTCCGCCGAGAGCTGGAGATGCTGCGATTACATTCTATTAAAATTGCACAGATGATTCCCATTCCTGAGCATTAATACAGTCAGCGGATTTTCTTTGCATGGCATTCTCTAAATACACAAAATAAAGGAAGGGACAATACACAAGGGGAAAGCGCAACTGCTGAGCCCATTATATTGTTGTTCTAACAGAACTGCGATTCATTTTGTGCACGGAGGCATCGCTGACAGCATACTTCTGGCAACCTGTCATGGAAAATGACCGCGTATTCGTGGTTTTGTGGTTACTACTAAAATAGTAACAATGGATAAACACCGAGGAGCTGCAATACAGTTAGGATGCCAACGTTTCCGGGTAGATCATTTAAAGGGGAACTCCTCCCCAAATGTGAATACCGTTTTGTGTTTGTGGTGGGAATAAATGTATCCATAGCAAAGAACAGCTATGTAATATATTGCAGGTTACCAGTCCTTAGATGTGGTGGCTGCATTCGTTTTATTTTCACACCATAGAAATGCAGTCCGGATGTGTTTCTGCATGCACAATTTTCATGCATTTTTGTATGCTTTTTCGTTGCATACCTTCCGGTTAATTTATTCCTCTTTTTTTCTTCACCTTTAACCACTTGCCGACCACCCCCCGTGGACTGACGGCGGCAAAGTGGCTCATTATCACAAACCGCCGTCACCTGATGGCGGCCGCAATAACTAGTATTGTGAGCGTGCCGCTGGAGGCGCGCTTACTTTGTTCCGGGGGGGCCAGGCAGTGGGTAGGGTGGACTCGATCGCCGCCGGCTACCTGCGATGGCCCCCCCCCCACAGTGAAAGAACGGAGGTCCATGTATGTAAACACGGATCTCCGTTCTGACAGAGGGGGAAGGGCTGTGATCACAGGCTTCCTGTATATGGAAGCCTTGATCACTCCCCTCCCCATGCCAGCCCAGCACCAATACAGTTAGAACACGCCCAGGGAACACAGTTAACCTTTAGAGCGCCCCCTCCAGGTTAACCCCTTTGATGCCAATGGCATTTAAACTGTAATCAGTGCATTTTCATAGCACTGATCGCTGTATAAATGGTCCCAAAAAGTGTCAAAATGGTCCGACATGTCCGCCGCAATATCGCAGTACCACTAAAAATCGCAGATCGCCGTCATTACTAGTAAAAAATAAAAACTCCAAAAATTAATTCTCATCATTCGTAAACGTGGCAACTTTTGCACAAACCAATCAATAAATGCCAATTGCGATTTTTTTTTTTTTTACCAAAAATATGAGGAAGAATATAAATCGGCCAAAACCAATGAAAAAAATGTTTTTTATATATTTTTTTTTTTGGATTTGTATTTTAGCAAAAAGTAAGAAATATTGTGTTTTTTTTTCTGCAAAATTGTTGCGCTTTTTTTGTTTATAGCGGTGATCAGAAATGATGCAGAGGAGATCAAATACCAGCAAAAGAAAGTTCTATTTGTCGGAAGAAAAGGACGCAAATTTTGTTTGGGTACAACGTCACACGACCGTGCAATTGTCAGTTAAAGCGACGCAGCGCCGAATCGCAAAAAGTGCTCTGGTTCTAAAGGGGGAAATCCTTCCGGGGGCTGAAGTGGTTAATAGGAAAATGAACGTTCCGGTGCGTTTTTGGTGCGTTTGACCACATTTCAGTACAGTTCAGTACAGAAAAATGCAGTATGTTCTGCTTTTTCTTTCTAGAACTGGAAATGAATGGACTGATGTGAACTATGCCATTGGAAATCATATAACCTTTTAGTTATATATTATTGCCTTAGTTTTACCTATTCCATACTGTATCTAATTGCTGACCTAATATGTTGGATTACATGTTAATAAATCTTTTGTAAAAGGAAATCATATAATCTAATATTCATGGGTTTCTGATACAGGAAAAAACGCATTGGACTGTATGTGCTGTGAACGGGCGCTGAGGTTAAGTATATTTTCTGCAACTACAGAAAAAGAATCCATTGATCCTGCCAGAAATCCAGTGTTCTTGAACTTCCTGTGCACTGTACTAAAACACTATTTTATGCTTTTCCAGCTATCCTCTGTGATGGACAAAAAGGCCACAACATGCTTTTTTAACCTCTGCATCTTAGAAACCTCCCGGCCCTTTAAGAGGTTTATGATGCCGGGAGGCAGGGCGGGGCTTAAGAGCACATGACCACCGTGATTGGCGGTCACGTGATCCGAAAATGCCCGATTGCAAGCAGCAAATCGGAAGCTTTTAGTTAGGTCTCGGTAGCTGCGTTGGGTGCGCACACTGTGCACGCTCTCGGCACAGCTGTATGGACAGCAATTCACGCAAATAAGCGGCCCCTCTGCGCCAAGGATCAGGCGCCAAGGAGTTACAGCATCTCTAAGCCCTGGTTCACACTGGCACAGCTTTGAAATTGCGCTTTTAAAGCTGCAGATCAGTGCGATTTGCACATCCAATTTCATTGTGGCTAACGACTTCGCTTAACAGAAGTCTATGTGAGTCGCAATGAAATTGGAAAAATCTGAAAAAAGTTGTGCAGGAATCTTTTTTAAAGTCGCTGCAACGTGAGTGGCGGCAATTTGAACAGTTCCATTGCCGGCAATTTGATATGCAATTTGGAGCTGGCAAATCACATGACAAATCGCACCGGTGTGAATGAGGGCTTACAAAATAAAATGGTTACCTGACAGTCCTGCTCACACTGTTGCATTTGTTTTACCTTGCTTCACTTCAATATATATTTCCCATGTTGCTTTATTGGTGCTTCAAAGCATCTCCAAAGCCTCCATAGAAGTTTATTACAACGCTCGCTTACAGCACCTGCAGCTTTGGAGAGGCTTTTATTCAGAGTTAGCTTCACTTAGTTTTGGAGGTGTTGCAGGTATGAGATATCCCATCAGCAGTCAATTCCGGTTCATGTGTATATATTCTGGAAGTGTCCTGGGCAGACTTCACATTTGGAGTTCAGTATGGAGCAGCAGGAAGGTGAGCGGAGTCCGGATTGGAGCGGAGCAACTAGCAGACAACACACGTGGTGTGCAACCTGGGAACACTATAGCAGAAGGTAAGTGGTGACTAAAGAGAGAGGACTGAGCGGCAGAGGATCCGCAGAGCTGGGGGACCGGAGCAGGAGAAACTACCAGATGTCACAGGTGGTGCGCAGCATGGGAGCAATATAGCAGAGGGTGAGCGTGGACCAAAGAGAGAGGGCTGAGCGGCGGAGGATCAGTAGGGCTGGGGGGCTGCAGTAGGAGAAACTAGCAGATGTCATATGTGGTGCGCAGCATGGGAGCAATATAGCAGAAGGTGAGCGTGAACCAAAGAGAGAGGACTGAGCGGCAGAGGATCAGCAGAGCTGGGGGACCGGAGCAGGAGAATCTACCAGATGTCACATGCGGTGTGCAGCATGGGAGCAATATAGCAGAAGGTGAGCGTGGACCAAAGAGAGAGGACTAAGTGGCAGAGGATCAGCAGAGCTGGGGAACCGGAGCAGGAGAAACTACCAGATGTCACACGTGGTGCGCAGCATGGGAGCAATATAGCAGGAGGTGAGCGTGGACCAAAGAGAGAGGACTGAGCGGCAGAGGATCAGCAGAGCTGGGGGACCGGAGCAGGAGAATCTACCAGATGTCACATGCGGTGTGCAGCATGGGAGCAATATAGCAGAAGGTGAGCGTGGACCAAAGAGAGAGGACTAAGTGGCAGAGGATCAGCAGAGCTGGGGAACCGGAGCAGGAGAAACTACCAGATGTCACACGTGGTGCGCAGCATGGGAGCAATATAGCAGGAGGTGAGCGTGGACCAAAGAGAGAGGACTGAGCGGCAGAGGATCAGCAGAGCTGGGGGACCGGAGCAGGAGAATCTACCAGATGTCACATGCGGTGTGCAGCATGGGAGCAATATAGCAGAAGGTGAGCGTGGACCAAAGAGAGAGGACTGAGTGGCAGAGGATCAGCAGAGCCGGGGGACTGGAGCAGGAGAAACTACCAGATGTCACAGGTGGTGCGCAGCATGGGAGCAATATAGCAGAGGGTGAGCGTGGACCAAAGAGAGAGGGCTGAGCGGCGGAGGATCAGTAGGGCTGGGGGGCTGCAGTAGGAGAAACTAGCAGATGTCATATGTGGTGCGCAGCATGGGAGCAATATAGCAGAAGGTGAGCGTGAACCAAAGAGAGAGGACTGAGTGGCAGAGGATCAGCAGAGCTGGGGGACCGGAGCAGGAGATTTCACACGGGGTGCACAGCATGGGAGCAATATAGTGAGGGGTGAGTGGGGACCAGACAGAGAGGAGAATCAGCAAAGCTGGGGATTACGACTGAGTGGGGGATCAGCAGAGCTAGGGATACTACAGAGTCAGGGAATTAGTGGAGCTGTGGGAATTACCGAGTGGGTGATCTGCTGAAAAAGGGTACTAATGAGCTGGGGTTCTGCTGAGCAAGGGTACTAATGAGCTGGCAATCTGCTTACTGGGGGTATTACTGATCTGGGATTCTACTGAGCCCCGTTAAAACAAATGGGAAATCAAAAAAGCATCACAGAAGCATTATAACACATCAAAAATGCATGTTCAGGCTGGAGGCACTTTTATGTGTGTTAAATCACAGCAAGTATAAATGGGCCCTCATGAAGAAGAGGAGAGGAGGAGGTACTTGTTGTCCAGGAGAGTAGCTTAGGGTGACCAAGCACCTCCATAAATACAGTATAGTAAGGAAGTGTTGTAACTCCAATACAGGAAGTTAGTTTCTGGCACCATCAGGGCTGGGATAAGGGAGGGGCACAAGGAGCACATGCCCGGGGTGCAGTGTTGATATATGGAGGGGGGGCACTAGGAGCTTTAGCTGCTCCATTCTCCAGAGCATCACTGGCAGGAGTGACTGCAGCATCACTCCTGTCAGAAGGAGCAGGAGCCAGATAGCTGCAGGAGGGAGAATTCTGCTCACTCCTTGCTAATAGCAACCTACTGTAGGCAGAAGACAGCAGACAACTACTGACCAATGGTGGGAAGAAAGAGACGCTGCCCTCATTCCTGGTAGAGGGACAACTCAACCCTAGACCTTCCTTGTCCTCCTCAGAACCCCCCAAGAGTCCCTTAGCCTTGTTCCTCCCTTAAAGTCCTTAAAGCCCTTCAGCCTCCCTTCTATCCTCAGAACCCCCCAAGAGCCCTTTATCCTCCTTCCTCCCTTAAAGTCCTTAAAGCCCTTCAGCCTCCCTTCTATCCTCAGAACCCCCCAGATCCCTTTAGTTCCATGCACCCAGGGCAGCAATCAGAAATTTTGGGGCCCCTTACACAGCTTTAGGCCTGGGCTTTTAGAGAATAATTGGCATAGTGGAAGCGGAGGAGGGAGTATTGTGAAGACCCCAGCTTACATCAGGATCCGTTCCCTCTCATTGCAGCAGTCGGCTACAGGACACCTGAAAGCTGGGAGGCTGGACACCGGGACCAGATAGGTTTGCAGAAGGAACCTCCTCCTCCTCTGAATGCCGGGGCCTGGGGGAGGGGCAAGCATGTGATTGGTTGCTAGGACATAGGCGGTCCCTAGTGCGGCAGCGGCGGTGGTGGATGCTGCCAGCTGCTGTACATTCAGAGACAGCTCTGATTGCTGCAAAGCCTGCACTTTTACTGAGCAGTGCTGCTGTGGCAGCAGGGATGCCGACTGGGTATTTGGGCAGGACGCTCTTGGGGGTGTTTGGACTCAGCAACAACTGGCTGGTTGGGGCCCAGGTCCCCTGATGGCAGCCCTGCATGTACCCCACAAAGCCCAGCTCCCCTCACCTCCTTCACCTCCG
The DNA here is from genome assembly GCA_018402905.1 of Glandirana rugosa. NCBI lineage: Eukaryota > Metazoa > Chordata > Amphibia > Anura > Ranidae > Glandirana > Glandirana rugosa. The sequence continues at coordinate 236,764 of BLSH010532960.1, read as the reverse complement.
CTGAATAACCCAAGGTCCTTCCCCAAATTCTAGGTCACAGGGGTATGAAAGATTGTTCCTAAGCTATCCCTACTCCTCTGGAACCTTTCACTAAGCTTAGACTACCATTCCGTAACCAACGGGTGCCTGTCTATGTACCCCGCACAGTGCGGATGCCCCACAAAGATCCAGCAGAGGCTTTATATATAACCTCTCTGAGTCCAACATGGCTGCCCACATCTTTGGAGAGCTCTAGGTTCAATCAGACACAGGCTCCCCCAAGATGGCCACCCCAGTGCAGAGGTCAAAGCAGTCCTCTACAAAGCAGGGGTCGACCAATCGGCTTACTTACCGATGTTACCGGTATTGGTTCAAGTGGTTGTACCATTCTTTAGAGTGTATGGTCGGCTTTCTTGTAATAACAACCGATGCGGCAAAGCAGCCGCTCGCCTGTTATCACAAGCAGTGGGAGGGGACGCAACCCCCCCCCCCCCATCCCCGCTGCCTTCCGCTGCTCCACCCGGGTCACCGCTTGTAAGCTTGCAATCCAGACATGTCTGGCTGGCTCTGAGGAAGAGGAACTCCTTGAAACGCGTTAGCCAATCCCAACACGAGATGGTGGTGTAATATTATATGCCGTATTTTGTGACTATGATACCTATTGATTTTTAACAATAAATTTTACTGAAGATATTGCGCTAGGCCACGCGCCTTTTTATGTTTTACCCAAACGACCAGCCGGCACGTCCGTTCGGATCGAGTAACCCGGAAGCTATGTTATCACATCACTTCCAGATAACTGGCATCCTAAAGGCGCCAGTTTAAAAAATATATATATAATTTATTCAAAAACGCAGACCTTGCTGTTTTGAATGCTTTTAAGTGCAAAGGAGGGGCTTGGGGTCTTACAAACCCCCGATCCCTCCATAAAGAGTACCTGTCACTGCTTATTACTGTCACAAGGAATGTTTACATTCATTATAGACCCCTGATCCCTCCATAAAGAGTACCTGTCACTGCTTATTACTGTCACAAGGGATGTTTACATTGATTATAGACCCCCAATCCCTCCATAAAGAGTACCTGTCACTGCTTATTACTGTCACAAGGGATGTTTACATTCATGATAGACCCCCGATCCCTCCATAAAGAGTACCTGTCACTGCTTATTACTGTCACAAGGGATGTTCACATTCAGGCTATAAAGCTGCTGCAACTTGTACATGTACAGTATACTGTATGTATTTAGAAAGCACAAGAGAACATATTTATTTTCTGCTACAATGACTCAAAATGTGGGTGACAAGGCAAGCGCTCAGAAGCTTTACTCAGCACTCAGGAGAGCAACAGACGCCTTTCCCTTTGTCTGCCAAATGCCTCATTAAATGTACGCCAGGCTCACAGATTTTCCCTGAAAAGCTCCACAAAGCACCATTTGCCACATAATACAATCCTACAGCAATATATTCTCTACAGAAAATTCTATTTTCCATCCCTAGACCTCTATAGACCTGCAAGTAAAACAAGGAGGATACGTGTGTTGTGCGTGCCGTAGAGGTTATCGGTTTTATGCCTATCCCGGCCGAGGTCCACAATCCCTTCTATAGTTCCTTCCATATACCCAGTGAAGTGACTGGCTTCAGTCATTTGATTTGATTTGTATTTGATATACAAACAAATCCTCCTGCATAAGTTGTACCTGTTTATCTACTGTGAGCTGTTTTTCCCCTGCAGCCATTCAAAGTGCACAATTTGCACACAATCTCTCAGCTTTGAAAAGCAGGGGGGGGCGTAGAGCTGAAGTTACATCTGTGAGGAGAGCTCTGAGAGCTGATTGGAGGGAAGGGACATGTCACACGCCAAGCCCCCCCCCCCCTTTCACACAGCACAAAGGAACAGTGTGACAGCTGAGGCTGTCAATCAGCTGGAGGTCCCTCTGTCACCATTTTTCTCTTGGTGTCAGGAAAACTTGTCAGAAGTGACTCATGCTGATAGCAGAGGAACGAGACAGGAGACAGAAATGACACTTAGCCCCCATACACACTATTAGATTTTCTGGCAATTTTTGTCTTCATTTTTACCAAAACCATGGAGTGCAAGGGCCTGCCTGATTGCATATAAATTGAAAGGTTTGACCTCATATTATATGGTTTTGTTAAATCTGAAGACAAAAATCTGCAGAAAATCGAATAGTGTGTATGGAGTGTTAGTGTTCTGGAATGAGACAAGTACACACTATAGAGGGATATGCTTTGTTCATATTTCATGTCTGATGTTTATAATCACTTTAAATAATGGGTGCATCAAGAGGAGCATAAATACTGTTGCTGTAAGCACTCTTTTTTACATCAGGCAGCTGAGCCATAGTTTTGCTGCCCACTGGAATCCTAACAATGCAGCTCCAGGGGTCTCAAACTGGCGGACCTCCAGCTGTTGCGGAACTACAAGTCCCATCATGCCTCTGCCTATGGGAGTCATGCTTGTAACTGTCAGCCTTGCAATGCCTCTTGGGACTTGTAGTTCTGCAACAGCTGGAGGGCCACCAATTTGAGACCCCTGATAGACAGTGCTGTACACATAACACAGTTGCAGCATTATACAAAAAAGGGGAGGGAAAAACAAAGGGCGGGACTTTGAATGAGGCGTGCAGTGGTAATTTAAATAATTGAATATAAAAACAGTGTTGTTTATTATCAAATCAAACATACATATCAATGTGAGACCATGCCCTACCTTGATACAGGAATATATAAACACACACAACACTGTACTTGTTCACAATGCAATGTTTCTCAATAAGTCCCACAGTTGCAGCATATTTAACCTGGACAGCAGAGATTGATAGGTGGTACCGCCTGTCTAACTTGCCCATTGGGTTCAATGGTGCCACTAAACACTTGGCTCACGACGTTGTCCAGCAATTTAAAACTGCCAGTCAGCAATTAAAAAAAAAAACAGGTGTCAGGAGGCCTGTCAGCCATTGTTATACCTCCCTCTGGAAAGCAGTCCACTGCGGTTCACTTTTCAGAGGGTGGTAAACATTACTGCTAACATAGGAGAGACCTGCGAGTTTGATTTACACGGATGTCGCCCTCTGAAGCATGACCTGCAGTGGGTTGAATTTCAGAGGGCGCATTGTGTCACCTCCTCACCATCTGTATTAACTACTAAAAACCCACAGAATGGGTGGGGATGCAGCGATACCGGTCTACCAAGTATTTAGGAAAATGCTTCCGATACCCGAAACCGATACTTTGAGGTGCGATTTGCACCCATACAAAATGAATGGGCTCAAATCACACTACAAAGAATAGCATGCAATTTAAACAGGAATGCAGTGCAATTCCTGTCTGAATCACATGCGGATCCCCGCACCGCTCCTGAAATCGCTATGACAAGCCTGGGATCACTCAGGAGTGGTGCATGAAACCGCATGTGATTCAGACAGGAATTGCACTGCATTCCTGTTTAAATTGCATGCAATTCTTTGTAGTGTGATTTGAGCCCATTCATTTTGTATGGATGCAAATCGCACCGCAAAGTATCAGTCAAGTACTCGTCCATAAAAAAAGGGTATTGGTGCAACCCTAATGATGGGTGGAAAACTGTTGCCAAAGCATTGCGGCTGCGGCATGTGTAAACCATCCGTTGCCTTTGCACGTTAAGGGGGAGCCATTGTGGGGGGGGGGGGGGAA
>BLSH010532960.1:219790-230673 GCA_018402905.1 Glandirana rugosa | reverse complement strand
GCTATTGCGCGTGACACTCGCGCGCGCGCGGCGGCTTCCCCCCCGGCGTGAAGGGGTTAACCTGCAGGGGGCGCGCTAAGGGTTAACTATGTTCCCTGGGCGTGTTCTAACTGTATGGGGACTGCCCTAACAGGGGAAGGGAAGTGGTCACAGCCTTCCAGTACAGGAAGGCTGTGATCACAGCCCTTCCCCCTCACACAGAGCGGAGGTCCGTGTTTACATACACGGACCTCCGCTCACTCGCTCCGGGGGGCCATCGCGGGTAGCCGGCGGCAATCGAAGCCGCCGCACCCGCTCCCTGGCCCTCCCCGAACACAGTGAGCGCGCGGCCCCCCCTTCGGCGGCGCGCGCGCGCTCACAGTGCGCGTTATCGCAGCCGCCGTCGTATGACGGCGATTTGCGATAACGAACCACCTTGTCGCCGTCAACCTGCGGTTGGCGGTCGGCAAGTGGTTAATGCATTTTTGCATGCGGTTTTCATGTGTTTTGCGTTTTTTTTTTCTCTTTAACAAATTGTGAATAGCTACGTATCCCAAACTCAGGGCCGGCCCTACCATGGGTCCCAGTGGATCCATTGGACCCAGGCAGCACTTTGAGAGGGGCAGCAAATTGAACCATGGCTGCCTTTCCTTCTATTTACCCAGAAAATTGACGACCAAGATTTTTTTTCCAGCAATTTTGTGTGTCATGACAACAACTGCCCACCCCTATACTACCCTATCCCGCCCCTATACTACCCTAGCCTGCCCCTATACTACCCTAGCCTGTCTATATACTGCCCTAGCCTGTCTATATACTACCCTAGCCTGCCCCTATACTACCCTAGCCTGTCTATATACTACCTTAGCCTGTCTATATACTACCCTAGCCGGTCTATATACTACCCTAGCCTGTCTATATACTACCCTAGCCTGTCTATATACTGTCCTAGCCTGTCTATATACTACCCTAGCCTGTCTCTATACTACCCTAGCCTGTCTATATACTACCCTAGCCTGCCCCTATACTACCCTAGCCGGTCTATATACTACCCTAGCCTGTCTATATACTACCCTAGCCTGCCCCTATACTACCCTAGCCTGTCTATATACTGCCCTAGCCTGTCTATATACTGCCCTAGCCTGTCCCTATACTACCCTAGTCTGCCCCTATACTACCCTAGCCTGTCTATACACTACCCTAGCCTGCCCCTATACTGCCCTAGCCCGCCCCATGGAATTGGAACAGAATGGTATGCCATATAATTTTGCATATAGACAAGGTGCTGTCACATGTAAATCTGACTTCCTGATAAATGTAATTTTAGTTTTAATCATCATGATATAAAATAATGTATGTGGGGACCTTTTGGTTGGCGTGATTTTTTTTTTTTTGGGGGGGGTAGCATTTCATTCTTGGACCCAGGCAGCACAATGCCTTGGGCCAGCCCTGCCCAAACTCATTCACATGGGGGGGGGGGGATCTGGGGAGGTTCCAGATTCTAAATAAGCCCCCCGCCTGCAGAACCCCACAACCACCGGCCAGGGTTGTGAGGAAGAGGCCCTTGTCCCAATAAATATGAGGACAAGGTGCTTTGGGGTGGGGCAGAGCCCCCCAAGCAGGAAAGCACCCTCCATATGTTGACGGCATGTGGTCTGGTATGGTGCGGGGGGGGGGCACTCGCTTGACCCCTCCCTTTCCTGACCTGCTGGGCTGCATGCTCAGATAAGGGTCTGGTATGGGTTTTGGGGGGACGATGCCATTTATTTTTTTATTTTTTCACTAAACTTTATTTTTTTATCACAAAGGGTACCTAAAGTCCCCCTATTTTACATGTTCTGTTGTGAAAGGTTCTCCCCTCTCCTTCCCTGGCCACAGTGTTTATATTTAGTGCTTCCAGCAGCTCTCAACTGTAAAGCAATATCCTTATTGATATACTGTATATCCAAAAGATATATGTATTGTGATGGTATGCGAGGCGAAGTGATAGACGGACGCTATCTGTCATGTCACATACGTTCACTTGGATTGGACCAGTCCAGGCTTTCCCAGCCACCGTGGCAGGGCTGGTTCTGGGCCGGGTTTTCGGGTCCAATGGAGTCCAGTCTCAGGTGTGGTTAAATGACCAGGATGAGAGCACAGTGTAGCTCTGGCCTGGGCCTCAGAAACACTACACTGAGAGAGCTACACATTGGGAATTGGGAATTGGTTGCTCTAAGGCAGTGTTGCCAACCGCCAGTAAATTTACTGACAGTTTGTAAAAATCAGTGATTTTTACAACTGTCTATAAATATCAAGGTTTGATAATTTGTCATGCTGTGCTGACTTTATAAATGTAAACAGGGCAAACTACTTGATATGGGTATTGTAAGTGTTTCCATGTTGTGTTTAAATATCAATTGTCTTAGTTTTTAATAGGAGTTCAGTTATTTTTCAGGTTGCCAGTAAAAAGTGTGCTCCGCCAGTAAATTTTCCATGTTTTGGCAGTAAAAAACGCTGCGGGAGGTTGGCAACACTGCTCTGAGGACTCTAAAGAAAGGTTTGCATTTGCTTTCGTTTGGGGGTTTCTGGGACGAGACCGGCACCGAACAGTGAGGTACCTGTTGTGTATAGTTTAGTGCCGGACGGCAAGGGTTTGTTTTCCTTGCAACCTTTACTAATAAAACTAGCAACCCGCCAGCCTTTTAAGAAAGTTTGCCAGAACGCTGCCTTTTTCCCAGGAAAGGTGATCCCCACACGCTAATCTCCCACAATATATATATATATATATATATATATATATATATATATATATAAAACATATATAAATATATTCTTCTGTACTTCTTTAAATAAGGACGTGCTCAGATAACATTTATTGTCACTGTGACCAGCTCTTTAATATTGTCAGGCTTCGATCCCAGCTAATAGAAAGTAAAAAGGGCAGAGCCAATAAAAGCACTTTATAACCGTCTATCCATGAAAGAATTTCTCACGTGCTCTGATATGAACTGAGGGCAAACACATTTTAAAGCTTTACGTCAGCATTGTGGCAAAAATGTATTCATCAGTCAGAGATTATCCAACTGACAGTAGAAGAATTAGCTCATCTTAGCTGGCTGAGTTCACTTGCCTGTAATTTCTCACATCCCCATACCGCCCAACTTTCTAGGATGGGAATGAGGGACACCTATTAGAAAAATTAAGTAGGCATAGGACACACCCCCTTAAAAGAGAATTGCACCAAACAAAATGATTGGTTAAACCCACAAGTGCTTTTTATCATTACTATTCCTTTATATTGGCTCTGTGATGGGGGCATTCTGTGCTTGAGGGACTCTGATGAAATGGGAGAAATCTATGATGGGGGGGACTCTGACATTATGTAATGGGGGTCTGTGATACAATGAGGCACCTCTGACGTGAAGGGGGGACTCTAATGTGATAGAAGGACCTTTTATGTCAGTGGTTCTCAACTCCGGTCCTCGGGACCCACTAACAGTCCAGGTTTGCAGGATTGCAGGATAACTGAAATGCATCACAGGTGATATAATTTGCTGCTCAGTGATTGCAGTATTCTAGTCTGCATCTTCCCAAGGTAATACTTAAAATCTGGCCTGTTGGTGGGTCCTGAGGACCGGAGTTGAGAACCACTGTTTTATGTAATGGTGGGGCCTTTGACATGAAGGGGGGCTTTTTATGTGATGGAGGGACCTCTGACATGAAGGGGGCCTCTGACATAAAGAGGGGATTCTGATGTGATGGAGGGACCTCTAATATGATGGGGAGTCTCTGACATGAAGGGGGACTCTGATGTGATATAGGCACCCCTAACACGATAGGGAGCCTCTGACATAAAGAGGACACTGATGTGAATGAGGGGCCTCTGACATGATGTGGGACCTCTGATATAAAGAGGGGGTTCTGATGTAATAGAGGGACTTCCAACTTAATTGGGGAAAGAGGGAACTTCTGATATGAAGGGGTGGCTCTGATGTGAAGAGGGGATTCTGATGTGATGGAGGGACCCCTGAATTGAAGAAGGGATTCTGATGTGATGGAGGAACCCCTGAATTGAATAAGGGATTCTGATGTGATGGAGGGACCCCTGAATTGAAGAAGGGATTCTGATATGATGGAGGGACCTCTGATTTGAAGATGGGATTCTGATGTGATGGAGGGACCTCTGATGTGAAGATGGGATTCTGATATGATGGAGGGACCTCTGATTTGAAGATGGGATTCTGATGTGATGGAGGGACCTCTGATGTGAAGATGGGATTCTGATATGATGGAGGGACCTCTAATTTGAAGAGGGGATTCCGACATAATGTGGGGCCTCTGACATAAAGAGGGGACTCTGATGAGATGGGGGGCCTCTGATGTTAAGGGGGACTCTGATGTGATGGAGGAAACTCTGACATGATGTGGGGCCTCTGATGTAAAGATGGTACTCTGATGTGATGGAGGAACCTCCAACATGATGGGGAGCCTTTGATGTGATAGAGGGACCTTTGACATAATGGGGAGTCCCTTATGTGAAGGGGGAACATTGATGTGATGGAGGGACTTCTGGCGTGATGGGGGGCCTCTGATGTAAAGAGGGACCTCTAACATCATGAAGGGGCTCTGACGTGAAGAGGGAACTCTGATGTCATGGAGGGACCTCTGACTGATGGGAGCCTCTGACATGAAGGGGGACTTTGATGGAGGGAGAGCTGATGTGAAGGCAACCTCTGACATGAAAGGGGGGTGCTGATGTGATGGAGGGGACTTTATGTCATGGGGTGAGCTTTGATTTGATGGAAGGACTTCGGACATGAAGGGGGGGATCTGATGTGAAGAGGGGTTTCTAATGTGATTGAGGGACCTCTGGCATGAAGGGGGCCTCTGATGTGAAGAAGGGATTCTGATGTGATGGAGGGACCTCGGTAATGAAGATGGTATTCTCATGCAATGGAGCTACCTCCGATGTAATGAAGGGACCTCCAATGTAATGAAGGGACTTCTGACATGATGGAGGGGATCTGATGTGAAGATGGGATTCTGATGTGATGGAGGCACTTCTGATGTGAAGATGGGATTCTCGTGTGATGGAGGGACCTCTGATGTGAAGATGGGATTCTTGTGTAATGGAGGGACCTCTGGTGTGAAGACAGGATCTGATGTAATGAAGGGACTTCTGACATGAAGAGGGGCTTTGATGTGAAGAGGGGATTCTGATTTGATGGAGCGACCTCTGATGTGAAGTTATTTTCATCAAAGCAGTTGTATGCATTGCCCAGGCTCCACTTTCCCAATAATAAGTAACATTTACATTTTATTAAATTTTAGATTGGGTTCCCCAAGATTCGGCACATTTTTAGAAAATGCTAGCTGCCTGGTTGTCTCTGGTTTCAATAGACTTGATAGGACAGGAACCCCCCATAATTTATTGCAGGTTTTCATTTAGTTTGCTTTCTATAGTGCAGCACTAATGTTTGCTATTAATAAAGCTATTGGATACAACAGAGAAAGTTCCTCTAGTAGTGGAAAAGGTGGTAGGTGTGTGTCATGTGATTCCTCTCCCTTATTTATCTGAGATATGACGTTGTATTCCATGCATACTATGGTCCCATACTGTGCATTGCCATCATGTGATGTGCTTTATGGTGTGTACAGTTCCTGTGGCCTGATAAGAATATAACTGCGGGGGTGATGTCATATAGCAGGGGACAAGGGTTAATATCATGCAGGATCTGCCCCACTTTTCTCCTCCGCTGAGTTGTACAAATGCTGGTTTTATAGCGCACTCCTTGCCTGTAATATTAAATATTGCAGATTCACAGCTCCCAGAGAAGCTTTGGACGCTTTTGTTTACATGCAAAAAAAATCTGTATTTTTTTGCTAGAAAATTAGTTAGAACCCCCAACCATTATATATATATATTTTACAACAGAGGCCCTAGAGAATAAATTGGTGGGTGCTGCAATTTTGCACGTCACATAATATTTGCGCAGCGCATTTTATTTTTAAATACACTTTTCTTAAAATTTTAATGCAAAAAAAACCCACAATACATAACCCATTTTTTTATAAAATATAAAAGATGATGTTACACCAGCTAAATAGATACCAAACATGTCACTCTTTAAAATTGCACATGCCCATGCAGCAGTGACAAACAATGTCAATTTTATGATCCATAGGCGATGCTTTAAAAGCCTTTACAGGTAACCCATTTAAATGTATACAGGACTTGTGCTAGAATTACTGCCCATGATCTGACGGTCGCTGCAATACCTCACATGTGTGGAGCGATCGCTGTTGCTGATCTCCTGCGGCCTCTTTGCAGCCACGTCCTGTCTACATGCATTCCATTGATGGCTGCATGGCAGTTTCCTGATGGTGACAACAGTGGACCATGCTTGTGGAATGTATGTTGTAATGGCCACTTGTGTGACAGGGTGACAACTAGCCCGCTTGGCACACAAAATCAGAACTCTACTAAAATACTGGGGCTTGCGAGAAGTTTCATGCGGGGTGAACGCACCCCTTTAAAGTGTTACTAAACCCAGGACTCTGCATTCACTATATCTGGTCTCCCACAGTACACAGAACGTGGAAATGTAATTATTTTAGTAAATATAAACTGCTAAATACCTTTTCTCATCAGCAGTATATAGCAGTCTTGTGACTTCTACCAGTGTCTGGGTAACGCTTGTAGGAGAAGTTTTCATTCTCATCTGACTGTCCTATGAGGTTGCAGGACCCCTGACCCTCTGTCTGGACAGTGTTGATTGGTCCTGTGCTGATCACATGCACTCTCTCTCAAAAAAAAAAACAACTCTCTCTAGTAATACACACCAAACTGAGCATGTGCAGAGTGCCCCCAAGGCAGATCAGCAGATGGATTGGGGACAGTAAAACAAGTACAACAAGCACGCTTTACTGCATATACTGTTGTGGATTTAGTAACACTTTAATGTGGTTGAAAAGGCTGAAGGTTTTTTTTATCTTAATGCATTCTAAGGATAAAAAAGCTTCTGTGTGCAGCAGCCCCCATCAGCCCCCTGAGCCCCTTCTCGATACAGTGATGTGCTTGAGTGCCTCGGCTATCCGGGGCTCTCCCTCCTAATTTGCTGAGACACAGCAGCGGCGCCATTGGCTCCCGCTGCTGTCATATAAAGTTAGTTAGCCAACGAGGAGAGAGAGGGGGCGGGGCCAAACCGCAACACACAGAGCTGCAGCTCGGGTGCCCCAATATCAAGCTGCTTGCTGTGGCTGTGGGGGCACTCAATAGGAGGGAGGGGCCAGGAGCACAGAAGAGGGACCTGAGAGGAAGATTCGGGCTGCTCTGTGCAAAATCAACTGCACAGAGGAAGTATGACATGTTTGTTATTTTTAACCACTTCAGCCCCGGGAGGATTTACTTCCTGACCAGAGCATTTTTTGCGATTCGGCACTGCGTCACTTTAACCACTTAAGGACCGGAAGGATTTCCAGCTTTAGGACCAGAGCCCTTTTTGCGATTCGGCGCTGCGTCGCTTTAACTGACAATTGCGCGGTCGTGCGACGTTGTACCCAAACGAAATTTGCGTCCTTTTTTCCCCACAAATAGAGCTTTCTTTTGGTGGTATTTGATCACCTCTGCGTTATTTCTGATCGCCGCTATAAACAAAAGAAGAGCGACAATTTTGCAAAAAAAAAAATAATTTCTTACTTTTTGCTAAAATACAAATCCAAAAAAAAATATAAAAAAACAGTTTTTTTCACCGCTTTTGGCCGATTTATATTCTTCATCATATTTGCGATAAAAAAAATCGCAATCAGCGTTTATTGATTGGTTTGCGCAAAAGTGGTCGCGTTTACGGATGATGAGAATTCATTTTTGGGGTTTTTATTTTTTTTTTATTTTTTACTAATAATGGCGGCGATCTGCGATTTTTAGCGGTACTGCGATATTTCAGCGGACATGTCGGAACATTTTGACACTTTTTTGGGACCATTGGCATTTATACAGCGATCAGTGCTATAAAAATGCACTGATTACTGTGTAAATGCCATTGGCAGTGAAGGGGTTAACCTGCAGGGGGCGCGCTAAGGGTTAACTATGTTCCCTGGGCGTGTTCTTACTGTGTGGGGGCTTGCCTAGCTGGGGAAGGGAAGTGGTCACAGCCTTCATGTACAGGAAGGCTGTGATCACAGCCCTTCCCCCTCACACAGAGCGGAGGTCCGTGTTTACTTACACGGACCTCCGCTCCTTCACTCCGGGGGGGGCATCGCGGGTGGCCGGCGGCAATCGAAGCCGCCGCACCCACTCCCTGGCCCTCCCCGGACACAGTGAGCGCGCGGGTGCGCCTCCGGCGGCGCGCGCGCGCTCACTGTGCGCGATGTGGCGGCCGCTGTCGTATGACGGCGTTTTGCCTTACAGAGCCACTTTGCCGCCGTCAGATGCTGATCGGCGGTCGGCAAGTGGTTAACTGACAATTGCGCTGTCGTGCGACGTTGTACCCAAACAAAATTTACGTCCTTTTTTCCCACAAATAGAACTTTCTTTTGGTGGTATTGGATCCCCTCTGTGTTTTTTATTTTTTGCGCTATAAACAAAGCGATAGTTTTGAAAAAAAAAACAATATTTTGGGACCAATGACATTTATACAGCGATCAGAGCTAAAAATAGCCACTGATTACTGTATAAATGTCACTGGCAGGGAAGGGGTTAACCTGTAGGTTCTCATCGTGTTCTAACTGTGTGGGGGCTGGGCTGGCAGGGGCATGACAGATCTAACTGATCCCGATAACAGGTATTAGTAGATTACTGTCATGCCGCCTGTCAGAACGGGGAGCCACCATGTTTACATCGGCGGTTCCCCGTTCTTCCTCTGTATTAGGTGATCGAGGGTAGCCGGCGGACATCGAGTTCGCCCGACCTGCGGCCACACTCACGCAGCGTGTGGCGGGCACAAGAGCCCGCCCATAACTGTGGCTGCGCGGATCGCCGCTTATAGAAGCCGATCTGTGTAGCGGAGCCAACTTGCCGCAGTAAATATACATGAGGGGTCGGCAAGTGGTTAAAGAAAAAAAACGAGACTTTAGTATCACTTTAAGGCTTCGCTCGTGCCAAGGTGGATCTGTGTGCGTACGCTTTTTTGTGTATTCCCCGTGCGTCGTGTTTTAGGGCAGCTAATTCATTTCTATGGGTTGCTCTGTGTTAGAAGTGCGCAAAAAGGGTGCAAGCATGATTTTTAAAACTGCACCGCACCATTAAAAAAAACACTGTACGTGTTTGCAAGATGCGAGGGTACCCACACAATTTTGCACGCATTCCCGCACTGCACTGCTATAAACAAACCTAAGCCAATCAGTAATTTGCAATTAGTAATCCAAGCTCCTAAACACCTATGGCTGGAATTTATTAACCACTTGCCGACTGCCCGCTGCCACCTGACGGCGGCTGCGAGATCGCGGATCGTGGGCGTGTGCACGCTGCTGGAGATTCGCTCGCATGCTCACTGTGTTCCGGGGCAGCCAAAGAGCAGGTAGGACGGACCCGATGTCCACTGGCTACCCACAAAGGCTCCCCCCGCAGTGAAAGAACGGAGGACCGTGTATGTAAACACGAATATCCGTTGTGATAGGGGGAAGGAATGTGATCACAGGCTCCCTGTATATGGGAGCAGCGATCACTCTCCTCCCCCACTCAGCCCAACCCCCATACAGTTAGTAACACACACAGGGAACACAGTTAACCCTTAGAGCGCCCCCTGCAGGATAACCCCTTCCCTGCCAGTGACATTTATACCATAATCAGTGCATTTTCATAGCACTGATCGCTGTATAAATGCCAATGGTCCCAAAAAAAGTGTCAAAAGTGTCCGAAATGTCCGCCGCAAAATCGCAGATGGCCGCCATTATTAGTAAACAATAAAAAAAATAATAAAAACACCAGAAATGAATTCTCATCATTCGTAAACGCGGCAACTTTTGCGCAAACCAATCAATAAACACTGATTGAAATTTTTTTTTTACCAGAAATATCAGGAAGAATATAAATCGGCCAAAACCGATGAAAAAATATTTTTTTTTATATTTTATTTGGATATATATTTTAGCAAAAAGTAAGAAATTTTTTTGCACAATTGTTGCTCTTCTTTTGTTTATAGCGGCGATCAGAAATGACGCAGAGGGGATCAAATACCACCAAAAGAAAGCTCTATTTGTGGGAAAAAAAGAGTGCAAATTATGTTTGGGTACAACGTCGCACGACCGCGCAATTGTCAGTTAAAGCGACGCAGTGCCGAATCGCAAAAAGTGCTCTGGTCCTAAAGGGGGAAATCCCTCCGGGGCTGAAGTGGTTAAACAACAGCGAGCCCCACCGGCTTTCCCTTTCTCCTCTTCCTCGGTCCTCTTCTTCAGCAGGACCATGTGATCGCTTCTAAATAAAGGATATTTTCCATCGTTCCACAACTGGAACCGCTGTAAACACTCAGAGTGCCTCGCAGGGCCGCCACGGGGTAAATCCCTTAAATGGCAGCACGCAGACAAGGCAGCTTATTGAGCGTAAAAGCCATTCCCGGAAGCCCAATGTAATCAGCGTTCATTTGAATCACGCTACAAAATTAATGAGCAAATTAGATCTCCAGCAGTCTTGTGCTTTTATCCGGTGCTGCGCAGGTTAATCACAAAACAAAAAAAAAAAGCGTGATTTTCATTAGGACGAAAGACGTCTTGTAACATGAACTGCGATGTACCGCCAAACTGACGTTTTCTGTGACCTCCTGTGACTTCTCACCTTGAAATAACTCCAGGAGCTGCAAAACTTCCCTGGGTGAAGCACAACTCCATAGCAGAGAACGGCTGCACCTGCAATGAGTATTTCTGTCCATCCAGTCCTGAGATTTACACAGCTCTGCCACACAGCACAGCCCTGTCTGGCGGGGGAG
>BLSH010532960.1:170281-214265 GCA_018402905.1 Glandirana rugosa | reverse complement strand
TGGAAATCTGCAGTGAAAAAAGCTGAGATATTAATCATTCTTTTTCTAGGAAGATTTTTTTTTTCTTTCTGCGGTCTGCAACCCGCGTTCACAAAGGGAAACAAAACGGAGAAGGAAGAAGCGCTGGGAACAGAATTAGTAACAGTGAAGATGTTCCACATTCTATGACTGCCGTCTAAATGAGCATGGGCGGGGGAGAGGCCGCTGCTTCCCTACAAGTTCATGTCACAAGAGCAACGCCAGACCGCCACTTTATACACAGAGAGCAAGGCTGGTCACACAGAACGCCTTTATACGGCATGATTGGTTTAACCACTTCAGCTCCGGAATTTTAGCGACCCCCCCCCTTCATGACCAGGCCATTTTTTGCGATACGGCACTGCGTTACTTTAACTGACAATTGCGCGGTCGTGCGACGCTGCTCCCAAATAATATTGATGTAATTTTTCCCCACTAATAGAGCTTTCTTTTGGTGGTATTTGATCACCTCTGCAGTTTTTATTTTTTGCGCTATAAGCAAAAAAAAAAGTGACAATTTTGGGGGAAAAAAAACAATATTTTTTACTCTCTGCTATAAAACATCCAATAAAAAATCTGATTTCTTCATAAATTTGAGCCAATATGTATTCTGCTACACGTTTTTGGTAAAAAAAATCCCAATAAGCGTATATTGTGCAAATGTTACAGCATCTACAAATTATGGTATAGATTTAGGGACTTTTTTTTTTTTAATATTTTTTACTAGTAATGGCAGTGATCAGCGATTTTCAGCAGGACTGCAACATTGCGGCGGGCAAATCTGACGGTAAGTGGCACTTTTTGGGGACCAATGACACCTATACAGCGATCAGTGCTAAAAAAAAATGCACTTCACTGTATAAATGACACTGGCAGGGAAGTGTTAACATTAGGGGCAATCAATGGGTTAAATGTGTTCCCTATGAGTGCTTTCTAACTGTGTGGGGGATGTGCTTTGAATAAAGGAAAATAGAGATCTGTGTTTGTGCTTTGAAGAAACACAAGATCTCCATTTTCCTCTCTGGCAGAACGGCGGTCTGCCTTGTTTACATAGTTAGACCACCGTTCTGCCTCTCTATGAACGGTCGCTGGGTTCCCAATGGACATCACAGCAGGAGCGGGTCTCCGGCGGCACGTGTGTGCATCCTAGAGCCAAAGAAGATGATTATGTACAGGTGAGGGATTTTGCTCTTATGGTCCGCCCTGGCGCAGTACATGTAGAGGGGGCGGTACCTCCTGGTTTTTCATCTTAATACATTCTATGCATTAAGGTGAAAAACCTTTTCTGTTGCAGCTGCCCCTTAGACACCCCATTTACACACCTGAGCCCGATTGTTCCTGTAGCCGGTGTCTAGAGTCCTCATTGGATAGATTGATAGCAGCGCAGCCATTGGCTCCCACTGCTGTCAATCAAGTCCAGTGACGCGGGAGTCGGGGGGCGGGGCTGAGTCCTGCTGTCTATGTCAATGGGCGCAGCAACAGGACCCGGGAGTGCGCCCGCACGAGTGACGCCCCACCTGACGGGGCCCTCGAGAAGAGGAGGAGCCAGGAGCACCACCGAGGGACCCCAGAAGAAGAGGTTCTTGCACAGAGGAGGTAAGTATGACATGTTTGTTATTTTAAGGGGAAAAAAAAGTGAACGTTTAGTATCGCTTTAAGCGGATAAAGAAGAACTCCGGGGCAAACTGCTAAATACTCAGCTAAAATATATATACAGCACTGTGCAAAAGTTTTAGGCAGGTGGGGAGAATTGCTGTAAAGTAAGAATGCTTACTTTATAGAAAAGAATATTTTATACTAAAGAGCTTTAATCAATATATTTTAATTGTTTACTTTTGTAATTTTACAAAATGCAAAGTGAGCGAACAGAAGAAAAAGCGATGAACTGAAATTTCGGCTACCGAAAATTATCGGGTGAAAATAGGGTGTTATGCCGCAAGCAAAAAACGTGGCGATAATGGCTGCTGAAAATGCCTGCAATTTTGCCGCAATTTTACCGTGCTTACGGTGTGTTTTTCATAGGCCATGTGACTCAAAAAAATGCATCAAAAACACAAAACAGGCGCATTTTTGATGCATTCTTGCTGCGTTTTCAATGCATTTCAATGGGGGAGGTGCTGACCAAAAATGCAGCAAGCAGGATTTGTAACACCGTTTAAAAAAGTGCAGATAATGGCCAACAATAAATTCATGTTCATTTAAATTCATGATATTAATTAAAAAGTCGAATATAATACAATTATTTATAAAAAAAATAAATATATATTTTTTAAAAAACCGTCAATTTCAACTGTTATGGGTGGGCACAGGGTGCGCGCTCTCGGCACAGCTATATTTGCAATCTGATGCGCAAATATGCGGCTGCTCAGCGCCAAGGCTCACCCACCGAGAGGCCGCACATTGGCATGCTGTCGGTGCCAAGAGGTTAACAATATAGGTGTAAGGTTTGCATCTGTAGTACAGGCAAGGAAGTAAAAGGACAACATCCTATAGGTTTCTATCAGCAACACAGACAGTTTTACTTTCAGACACATGAATAAAGTTCGCTCCTCCTAGAGGGAACATTGATTATACACTGACACAGCAGGGATAGCAGTTGTTGGTAGCTGCTGACACCGGCAGAAGGACCTGCAACACTCACCAGAGCTCTAAGCATTGAATAAACCTGCCCAGGACTGCGCTGTCAGCATCTTATATGGTGGAGAGAATAAACCATTAATACTCCCCTGCCTCTCATCATACTACAGCATGATTGGGAAGAGCCTCCCCTGATAATGGATACAGGATCTGTACAATCTTCTGCAAAGAGAACCTGTCTATTACTATGAGGAATGCCTACAACTCATCTGCCCATAGCATGCAAGCATCTACTACCCCAGTGTGTTTTGCTCAATGTCAAGCAGTTATAAACTCGCACCATTAAAGCAGGTGATATGCTATGAGAAAGGCTGAAACGCATTAGCTGCGAGTGCTTTGTATTTTAATAGGTTGCAAAAAAAGACTTGTATTATGGAGTGCACCGGGTAGCCAGCTTGTATTTACTACGGCATAAGCCAAGATTACCTGTCCAACTGATCAGTAGACACAGAGATTTAGGCAGCTGAAGTTATGTGCAAATCCTGACTTTTCCTGCAAAAGTCGAGCTTTAGTTTGCATCAGAACTGCTCCTCCCTCCACACAAGTCTATATAGGAATGCAACAGCAGCTTGAAGCAGGTCAAATGCATGTCAGCTGCAGGTCACATACGCCTGTCATTGAAATCTGAAGGATCTCATAAGCATGAAGTTAAAAAAAAAAACATTGAATTTTGCCCATCAACTCAAGACCCCTTGATAAAGGTCCTTGGGGCTCGTTAACATCACAATCTTCACTGTGCGTTTCTGCTCGCAAGTTTTCAGTGTATTTGCAGTGCATTTATGTGCGTTTTCAGTGAGTTTGTGGTGCATTTTTTTTAATTAAAAAAAAAAAAAAATTCAATTATTTTTTTTTCTACCAAGTTGCATTTACACGAGTTTGCACATGTTCATGTGTATTTGCAGTGCGTTTGGGTGCGTTTATGCATGTCTGCGGTGCATACAAGTATGTTAAAAAGGCAGCATGCTTCTTTTTTTAAATCCACATGAAAAAGTAGGACAGTGAATGGTGTCAGTAGAGCAGTGGATGGTGTAAGTAGGGTAGTGAATGGTGTAAGTAGGGCAGTGAATGGTGTAAGTAGGGCAGTGAATGGTGTAAGTAGGGCAGTGAATGATGTCAGTAGGGCAGTGAATGGTGTCAGTAGGGCAGTGGATGGTGTCAGTAGGGCAGTGGACGGTGTCAGTAGGGCAGTGGATGGTGTCAGTAGAGCAGTGGATGGTGTAAGTAGGGTAGTGAATGGTGTAAGTAGGGCAGTGAATGGTGTAAGTAGGGCAGTGAATGATGTCAGTAGGGCAGTGAATGGTGTCAGTAGGGCAGTGGATGGTGTCAGTAGGGCAGTAGACGGTGTCAGTAGGGCAGTGGATGGTGTCAGTAGAGCAGTGGATGGTGTACGTAGGACAGTGAATGGTGTAAGTAGGACAGTGAATGGTGTAAGTAGGGCAGTGAATGGTGTCAGTAGAGCAGTGAATGGTGTAAGTAGGGCAGTGAATGGTGTAAGTAGGACAGTGAATGGTGTAAGTAGGGCAGTGGATGGTGTAAGTAGGGCAGTGAATGGTGTAAGTAGGGCAGTGGATGGTGTAAGTAGGGCAGTGAATGGTGTAAGTAGGACAGTGAATGGTGTAAGTAGGGCAGTGAATGGTGTAAGTAGGGCAGTGAATGGTGTCAGTAGGGCAGTGAATGGTATCAGTAGGGCAGTGGATGGTGTCAGTAGTGCAGTGGACCGTGTCAGTAGGGCAGTGGATGGTGTCAGTAGGGCAGTGGACGGTGTCAGTAGGGCAGTGGACGGTGTCAGTAGGGCAGTGAATGGTGTCAGTAGGGCAGTGGACAGTGTCAGTAGGGCAGTGGACGGTGTCAGTAGGGCAGTGAATGGTGTAAGCAGAGCAGTGAATGGTGTCAGTAGGGCAGTGAATGGTGTCAGTAGGGCAGTGGACGGTATCAGTAGGGCAGTGGATGGTGTCAGTGGGGCAGTGAATGGTGTCAGTAGGGCAGTGGACGGTGTCAGTAGGGCAGTAAATGGAGTCAGTAGGGCAGTGAATGGTGTCAGTGGGGCAGTGAATGGTGTTAGTAGGGCAGTGGATGGTGTCAATAGGGCAGGGGATTGTGTCAGTAGGGCAGTGGACCGTGTCAGTAGGGCAGTGGACGGTGTCAGTAGGGCAGTGAATGGAGTCAGTAGGGTAGTAAATGGTGTAAGTAGGGCAGTGAATGGTGTCAGTGAATGGTGTCAGTAGAGCAGTGGACGGTGTCAGTAGGGCAGTGGATGGTGTAAGTAGGGCAGTGAATGGTGTCAGTAGGGCAGTACATGGTGTAAGTAGGGCAGTACATGGTGTAAGTAGGGCAGTATGGTGTAAGTAGGGCAGTGAATGGTGTAAGCAGGGCAGTGGATGGTTTCAGTAGGGCAGCGGATGGTGTCAGTAGGGCAGTGGATGGTGTCAGTAGGGCAGTGAATGGTGTCAGTAGGGCAGTGAATGGTGTAAGCAGGGCAGTGAATGGTGTCAGTAGAACAATGAATGGTGTCAGTAGGGCTAAAAATATGCACTGTCACTGTACTAATGGCACCGGCTGGGAAGGGGTAACATCAGGGGCGATCAAAGGGTTAAAGTGGAGTTCCACTCAAAAGTGGAACCTCCGATTTGGCACCTTTTCAGGGGGAGGGGGGAATGGGTACCTGTTTTTGACAGGTACTCATTACCCACTTCAGGAGAGGGCGTCGTGGCGCTGTCCCTTTGGAAGTTTGGCCCCCTCCTCCTTCCTCCGCCGCTGGGCCAATTAGAAAGCACAGCGCGCTTCACGCATGCGCTGTAGGGACCCAGCCGTGACCCTGCAAGGCTTCACTGCCGGGTCCCCGTACCGGCAATGCACCATACAGCCGATCCGAAAATGGTCTTGTATGCCAACATCGCGGGATCCCTGGACAGGTAAGGGTCCTAATATTAAAAGTCAGCAGCTACAGTATTTGTTAATTTTTCCTGGGGGGGGCTGGAACACCACTTTAACTGTGTGCCTAGCCAGTGGTTTCCTACTGTGGGCGAGGGGTTTTTACTAGGGGAAGGTATGGATCCATGTCTCTGCTTTGCAGAAATGCAGGATTCATGCAGAAATATTAAGGCGTTTCCCATAGCAACCAGGTTCCTTAACCACTTGCCGACCGCCCTATAGAAGTGGCTCGCTCCCACTGTGAATATGCACAGCGGTAGCCAATCGGTGGGCTCCGCGGCACCCGCCGATTGGCTACCGCTGTGCATATTCACAGTGGGAGCGAGCCACCGCGCATTCGCACCCGCTACCCCGAAGTGCAGGATCACATATATATATATATATACATGCATACACAGCAGCCACCCTGTAGCAGTAAAACTTCTATAGGGTGGTCGGCAAGTGGTTAAGGAACCTGGTTGCTATGGGAAACGCCTCCATTTTTCTGGGCCTAGCTTTAAATTTAGCACATATGACCTATGAAGAGGCCTATGGATCATCTGCACAAAGACAAAACCACGGGAGCTGTGAAGCCGGTTTGTTAGTTTAAGAAAGTTGGTCTGCAGGTTTTCCTGACTGATGTGGGATGTTGACTGTTATGTAATCTGCTGCTGACAATGGGATTTGCTTTGCCGCGTCAACAAATCCACTCCCAACGCTTCCACCATACAGGAAAGAGACGTGTCCTCTGCGTCCCGGCATTCACACAGAACCTGGGATAAGTTATGGATTATAGACTGCAAGCTTAATACACAGACACCATACAACCTATCCTGAGAGTGACACAGCGCAGCCCTGCCTGGCAGGACAGGAGACCTGATTTACCTTTGCTGCAGTTTCCTTTTCACTTACAGGTCTTGCCCCTCCCCTAGTTTGAGACTGGACAGTGAAGAAGCAGGAGGTCTCTGTCACTCTGCTCCTCCTCCTATCTGCGTGCTCCTGGCACTGCGGCACAACTGATTGGCTGCTTGTGTTTCTCACCGGTTCTGAGCTCTGCTGTAGAGGGACTACAAGGGGCTAATACCAAATTCAAGTACCCAAACCAAAAGAAAAATGTGATTTTGCTGCCATAGACATACAAGGTGTGAACCTTGCCTTACTGCTGGAAGAATTATAATTTTGTATTAAATAGATTGGCGTTGTGCGGCTTCACTACTTTTGTATGCAGACAGCGCGGGGAAGTGGCTGGAGGAAGAGAGGCACAGGCCCCAGAGCAGTACCAGGGACATGTCAGCAACAGGACAGGAAATGAGGATAGATCTCTCTATGGCTCCATTCACTCTTGTGCGACTTGTCATGTGTCAAGTCGCAGCCTTTCTTTTCAATGACACTTGTCCAGATCGGTGTGACTTAAAGTTGCAGTGACTTTTTAACCTCTTGCCGACCGTGGTATAGCAAAATGACAGCTACAGCACGGTCGGTCAGTTCTGGGAAGGCGTCATATGACGTCCTCCTGTGGTTGCACCTACCGCGCGCCCACTGCAGCGCACAGGTGATGTGCCCTCTGATCGCTATATACTCTGGACACAGCTAATCACAGATCAGGGCTCTTTACCACATAATCAGCTGTGTCCAATCACAGCTGATTACGATGTAAATACGCTTGCCGGTTATCTGCATTCCTTTACTCACGCTGTCACAGCATTAGGAGAGGCAAGAGACGGTAACCAGCTAGTGTGGGAGGGGACATTTTCACTGACAATCCTGATAGTGTCATGATTATCAGTGCATCCCCAACAGTGCCCATCAGTGCTGCCTATCGGTGCCAATCGCTGCCCATGAGTGATGCCAATAAGTGCTGCAAACCAGTGCCGGAAATCAGTGCCCATCAGTGCTGTCAATAAGTGCAAATCAATGCTGCCAATCAGTGCCTCCTATCAGTGCTCTTGTGTTCTGTCTATTAGTGCCCATCAGGGCCACATATCACTGCAGCCTCTCCAGTGCCTCCTCATCAGTGCCCACCAGTGCTGCCTCATCAGTACCAATCAGTGCTGCCTATCAGTGCCCATCATTGCCCATCAGTGCTGCATGATCAGTGTCCATCAGTGCCGCCAACCAGCGCCCATCTGTGCTGCCAATCAGTGCCCATCAATGCTGCCAGTCAGTGCAACCTATTAGTGCTCTTTTGTGCTGCCTATTAGTGCCCATCAGTGCCGCCTATCAGGGCCGCATATCACTGCAGTCTCATCAGTGCCTCCTCATCAGTGCCCACCAGTGCTGCCTCATCAGTAACAATCAGTGCTGCCTATCAGTGTCCATTATTGCCCATCAGTGCTGCGTTATCAGTGCCCATCAGTGCAGCCTATCAGTGTCTATCAGTGCAGCCTCATCAGTGCCGCCTATCAGTGTCCATCAGTGCAGCCTATCAGTGCCGTTCAGTGCCACCTATCAGTGCACTTCAGTGCTGCCTATCAGTGCCCATTAGGGCCACATATCACTGCAGCCTCTTCAGTGCCTCCTCATCAGCGCCCATCAATGCTGCCAATCAGTGCCGCCTATTAGTGCTCTTCCGTGCTGCCTATTAGTGCCCATCAGTGCCGCCTATCAGTGCCCTTCAGTACCGCCTATCAGTGCCCATCAGTGCCACATATCACTGCAGCCTCATCAGTGCTGACCAGTGCTGCTTCATCAGTACCAATCAGTGCTGCCTATCATGTCATCAGTGCCCATCAGTGCAGCCTATCAGTGTCCATCCTTGCAGCCTCATCAGTGCCACCTATCAGTGTCTATCAGTGCAGCCTCATCAGTGCTGCCTATCAGTGTCCATCAGTGCAGCCTATCAGTGCCCATTAGGGGCGCATATCAATGCAGCCTTATCAGTGCCTCCTCATCAGTACCCATCAGTGCTACCTATTAGTACCCACAAGTGCCACCTATCAGCGCCCTTCAGTGCTGCCTATCAGTGCCCCTATCAGTGCCCATTAGGGCCGCCTCATCAGTGCCTCCTCATCAGTGCAGCCTATTCTCCATCATCAGTGCACATCACTGAAGGAGAAAAATGACCTGTTTGCAAAATTTTACAACAAACTAAAAACGTTTTATTTTTTCAAAAATTTCGGCCTGTTTTTGTTTGTTTAGCAGAACATAAAAAACCCAGCGGTCATTAAATACCATCAAAGAAAGCTCTATTTGTGTGCAAAAAATGATAAAAATGTCATATGGGTACAGTGTTGCATAACGATGCAATGGTCATTCAAAGCGCGACAGCGCCGAAAACTGAAAATTTACCTGAGCAGGAAGGGCCTGAAAATGCCTAGTAGGCAAGTGGTTAAAAGGTGCCTGCACTACTTTGGTGCGACTTTTGGAGCGACTTAGATCCATTGAGTGTAAAGTTGGATCAAAGTTGCACCGAAAGTCGCAGTAAAGACGTGCTCCAAAGTCACACTGAAAAGCGTGCGACTTTGGAGTCGCGCTAGTGTGAATGAAAGCTCATGGAGGCCCTACAGGCTTTGATAAATGATTGATTACTTTTCCATTCACTCCTTTCCAATTGGAATAATCGATCTATAGTCAATACGTATTTGATCAATATGCCACAAGTGCGAAGTGGATTTCAATCAATAGTTAAGATATGATTGTAATGTATGATCCAAAATAGTCGATTGCATCTCTGTTTCCAGCATGTATGATTGTATTTATGAACATAGTATCTCAGTGCTGCCGATCGATGCAAAACTATTGATAATACTCCACCCTGGCTAATCGACTCAGTTCAACAAAATTCAATTGAAACCGAGTCTAAATGAATCAGAAGGGAAGTTATGCCTGTTCAATTGTTTTCGCATTGTAAAGTCACACCCCACCAAACTACATAGTGCTGCGGCACCATGTGGCCCGGCGCGGTTGCTGATACATGGAGGTGCCATTAAGAATTAGAACTCCAACCCTACCCTGAGTCTTGCACAGGTGAAATTGCTTACTGATTTCACTGCACACTGTGAGCTTCTCAGAGTGTGCATTAGAAGCTGCAGCAAATCATACAGAGCCCGCCTCATTTTCAGGCTGCAGGAAATCCATTATCCTCAAGCCCCCCCCCCAACCTGATTTTCCCTGGCACACCCCTTTCATTTATTGGATTTCAGTTCTTTCAACCACAGCTCAACTCAGCATAACACGAGGGCATTACCTGGAGCACTCAGCATGCAAATACGGCCTGCCTAGAAACTAGAAGTGTGTGCTTCGTTTCATTCCGAATTTAAATTTGGATGAATTTTTTCGTTATTCGGAAATTCACATGTATCTGAAGTATTCCGAAGTACAATTGTAAACTAATCCGAAATAACGAATCGAAGACGAACTTCGAATTCGAATAGTAATCAAATTTGAATCGTTTTTGAATCGAATTTGAATTAGAATAAAATAGAATAGTAAAAAATAAAGGAATAGAATATAAAAATAAAATAGAATATACCGTAACAGAGTAAAACAGAACAGAATACAAAATAAAAGAATAGAAAAAAAAGATATAATAGAAAATAAAAGAATAGAGTAAAAAAGAATAGAAAATAAAATAATAGAATATACAGTAATAGAGTAAAACAGAACGGAATAGAAAATAAAAGAATAGAAAAAAATAGAATAAAAAAAGGGATAGAATAGAAAATAAAAGAATAGAAAAAATATAATAGAAAATAAAGGAATAGAATAGAAAATAGAATAATAGAATATACTGTAAGAGAGTAAAACAGAACAGAATAGAAAATAAAAGAATAGAAAAAAATAGAATAGAAAAAAAAAAAGGGGAAGAATTGAAAATAACAGAATAGCGTAAAATATAATAAAAAATAAAGGAATAAAATAAAATAAAAATAGAATAAAATAAAATAGAAAGAATATAACCATCTTCTGAAATTCAAATTTTGAATTATAGAATAGAATAGAAAAGAGAAGAAAAGAATAGAAAATAAAATAATAGAATAGAAAAGAGTAGAATGGAATCAAAAGAATATAACCGTATTCCGAAATTCAAATTTTGAAAAAAAAAAATTTGAATTTCGAATAGAAAATAATAGAATATAATAGAAAATAATAGAATATAATAGAAAAGAAAAGCACAGAACACAAAATAAAAAATCAGAATAGAAAAAAACAATAGAATAGAATGGAACAGAAATAATATAACCATCTTCCAAAATTCAAATTTCAAATAGAATAAATTAGATTCTAATGGAATTTGAATGGAATGCGAAAATTTTGAATAGTTTCGAATTTGAATAAATGAAATGAATTACCATTAAACAAATTCAACTAAACAAATTAATGAAAGTAACAAATTGAAAGGAAAAAAAACTAATTTTTTCATTCTGCACATCTCTACTAGAGACGCCCCACTCCTCCAGTCATCCACCCATCAAGGCATAGTTCATATTTGCATAACTCCTCCCAAGGGCCAACCCACTGCTTGCATTGTGATGTCTTCAGGAAGCCCTGCTGACCCCTCCCATTATGTGACTGCATTGCATAGAGAAGCATAGAGACCCAGTGATGAAATAGACAGGGCTGAATATCGGCTATGGAATATGAACAGATATTCATTAGCTTGTTGACAAGGCAGAAGGCATAATATAAGCAGATTAAACTTCAGTATTTGGATGACTTCTAGTCAATGATCAATGACATGGTGATCGGTTCATTCAATTTACAAACAGAAAAGACACAAAATGATGAATTAATCGAATGAATAAACCGAATGTCAAAATGGATGGAAAATCATTATGAGCCGAGGATCATAGGTGATTGATCTGCTGGGCAGAGATGTTGCAGTGGCATCTGTTTAAAATCACCTTGCCAGCACATGGCATCAGAATGTGGAAGATTCCATGGAGAGGAATGTGGTTCTTGCACAGCGATCAAATTTTAAAGATTCATTCATATTTTTAAACTGAGATGTCCTTTGTATGAAATGGCAATCCCCCCGTCTATAGCAGCCTAAGCCCCCCATGCAGCTGAATCAGAGGAGGGTCGGCAGGCTGCAGGTCATCAGCAGAAGAGAAAACGCTGTGACACCGCCGAGGCGCTACTGCAGATCGCTGGTAAAGAAACGCATGGCTGGGATTGCATGCCTCATTGCTAGAATAGTTTCAGCTGAACTGAATACACACTGAGCTCTGACAGTGGCTGGCTATGGGCTGTAGCACAGCTTAGGAGAATGGGCACGAGGGGAAAGTGTTAAAGGATCCCATCAGGGAGCTGCCATTACTCATAGATGGAGGTGCAGGTTACACAGCTGTCCCTCTTAGGGCGCTTTCACATTCCTGGTGGAGTGTGGTGCCCTCTGAAGAGTGATCCACATTCAGATTGCTTTTCAGAAGTAATTTATCCCTATAATGCTGCTTTACCATGTCGCAGTTATGTGCACTGTACGCGGTTGCGGCGCGGCCCTGTTCAATTTAATTGCCGAGTTTTGACAGCACATGGCAACGCTCCAAATATGCTGGATTTTTTCTACCTCTAATGTTACGTATGCACATACACACATATTAGTGGGCGGCACAGTGGTATAGAGGTTAGCACTTTTGCCTGGCAGAAAAAGGGTCTCTGGTTCGAATCCCAACCACGACACTACCTGCCTGGAGTCTGCATGTTCTCCCTGTGCCTGCGTGGGTTTCCTCCAGGTACTCCGGTTTCCTCCCACACTCCAAAGACATGCTGGTAGGTTAATTGGCTCCTGTCTAAATTGGCCCTAGTATGTGTGTGTATGAATGGGAATTAGGGACCTTAGATTGTAAGCTCCTTGAGGGTAGGGACTGATGTGAATGTACAACGTATATGTAAAGTGCTGCGTAAATTGACAGCGCTATATAAGTACCTGAAATAAATAAATATTGCGTTCATCATAAATGCAATCTACTGGCCAGAATATTGGTTTATTCTGACAGTTAGGATAATTTTATCCACATACACTTATGTGCATTTAGACGCACATGCAAAACACTGGTAACCTGCACTCCAAACGCAGGTACACCATCTGTGAGTGCCTCTAGGTGGCCATATTGCATTTTACAGAAATTACAGACTGAAAAGGAAAAGTGAGTTGTAATAACATTCAATTACAATATGACTTGTGTTGCAATGTTATATGACTTTGTTATATTATTTTTTTTTTTAATTTGCTATTTTTTTCCCCATAAAAATGGAGTTACCCTGTAGGCCCCTTTCACACAATTAGCCCACTGGGATCCACGGGCCACCCACAGACCTCTATGGGCAGATGGGAGATTTGTCCGCTGACACCCGTCTGCCATCCGATCTGACAAGATCCGCTCAAAACAGGCCTATGACGATACGTTTGCCATCCGTCTGGATCGGATTGGATGGGATTGGATGAAAACGGATATGCAGTCAATTTTCATCCGATCTTCCCCATAGAGAACAGCGGGGATCTGACAGGTCTATTCCTGCACAGTGAGCAGAGATGGACCTGTCATCCGTCGGCTCAGCAGAGATCAACAGAGCGATCCCCGCTGAGCTAGTGGAGTCCGCTGAGCGGATCCTCCCCGTGTGAAAGGGGTTTTACGTTTTCTGGAGTTGGGCTTCAGAAGTTCTATAGTCATGGCATATACTTTTATTTTACAACATCAGCATTGTAATAACAATACAGACACTAGTTATTACTGACAATAATTAAATTGTATTGTGACTGTAATGTCTGTCTTCATTTTGTACAGTGCTGCGTAAACTGTTGGCGCTACATAAATCCTGTATAATAAAAATAATGTCCAATATAAGCTTACGCCTTTTTCTGACATTTGTCGTTTACAAGTAAAAATCAGTATTTTTTGCTAGAAAATTACTTAAAACCCCTAAACATTATATATTTTTTTAGCAGAGACCCTATAGAATAAAATGGCGGTTGTTGCAATATTTTATGTCACACTGTATTTGTGCAGCGGTCTTTCAAACTCAATTTTTTTTTTAAATACACTTTTAGGCCTCATACACACGGACGTTTTTTGACGCCGGCGTTTTCTGGCGTTTTTTGCAGCTCTCCTTGTTAGTCAATGGCCCCATAAAAATGTCAATGTTTTTGAGCTGTAGATGGCGTCTGCGTTAGTGAGCTGAAAGTAGAACCCACGGCTATCGCGTTCTGAGGCTGTAATGTTTTGGCATTTTTTGACGCCGACGCCACAAAACGCCAACAAACGCCAGCTAATATTGTACCAGCGTTTTTGACGCCGATGTTTTTAGGTTGAAAAATAGCAGAGGGATGATTTTTTTTAAAAAACGCTTATTGATGCCGACGCTCACTAACGCCGATGCATAACGCCGAAAAACGCCGATTTTTTTTCCTTGACGTCGGGCCCGACATTTGTTTATTTTTAAAGATACGCCCGTGTGTATGAGGCCTAAATAGTAAGTTCACCTTTACAGAAGATCTGTAAGGGGAACTTACATTGGGGATTTTCGGTAAAGGTGAACTTTCAATTTAATGAATTAAGAAAAAACGAAACAGAAAAGTTAGCCTAACTTTTTTGCATAATGTGAAAAATGTTACACCGAGTAAGCAGATACCTAACATGTCACGCTTTAAAATTGCGCACACTTGTGGAATGGCGACAAACTACAGTATATAAAAATCTCCACAGACGAAGCTTTTAAAAATGTTTTACAGGTTATCTATTTAGAATTACAGAGGAGGTCTTGTGCCAGAATCATTTCTCTGATTCTAACGATCGCGGTGATACCTCACATGTGTGGTTGGAACATTGCAGGCGAGACTTACATAAGCATTCGTTTCTGGAAGGGGGCGCTTTACTATTTTTTTTTTTTCTTATTTATTTTACATTTTATTTTTTATTTTTACACTGTCCCTTTATTTATTTATTTTTTTCTTTGTTGGTTACTTTTATTCCCATTACAAGGAATGTAAACTTCCCTTGTAATAGAAATAAGCATGACAGGTCCTCTTTATTGAGAAATCAGGGGTCAAAAAGACCCCGGATCTCTCAATTACCTTTAAAAGCAAAAACTGACTTTAATGAAAAAAAGAAATCTTGTCACTCTGCCCGAGGACTGTCAGTGTTGTCACAGGTTGCTCCGGTCCTCCAAGGGCATAGAGCTGAGTGGGAGCTATCTTGCCCTCACTCGACTTCCTACCTAGCCATCGGCCACATCGGATCAGTTCCGAGCATACCGACCACTCTGGTAAGCTCGGAATTGACCAGAAAGTGGCGGAAGGGGGGGGGGGGGGACACCTCTCCCGCCACCTATAAAAAGCTAGCTGCTGCCACCGCCCCAGTATTTAACGTAAAAGTAATGACGTATATTTATAGTTTAGTGGTTGAAAAAATCTCCTTTCATGCTGTGAGTTCTGCCATCTCTTTCCAGAACTTCCTGAAATCCGTGCATGCTTTGCAGCTTCTCTTCAACTTCTAAGGACTACATATCCCATGGTACCTTGCTGCCAGTGATTTCTGTACTGACTCCGCCTCCTGAAACTCCTCCTCTCAGCACCTCTGTTGTTTGGAAGGCTGACACTGTGAAATGTGTGACACAGCAGTGCCTACTCCCAGGACATAGTGACTACGGGTCACAGAATTCCAGGAAGTAAATGTGTGGGGATCCTCACAAAGTAAGTTTACTAATCAATGGGAGTTGGCTAGAAATAATTACAATACAATATAGAAATGAATATAAGATTTCATATTTTGATCATAGAGACACTCTAAAGTATATTCAAAGGCAGAATTTTTTTTTGGATAGAGATGGGAATGATTAAAATCCCTTATCTTTTTTTTTCCATCTGTGTCCCATTGGGGAAAATTACTTGCACTTCCTGTCCTGTAAATACCATAGAAAGTGAAAGGAAATGATGTAAAATCCCCTTTTAGACAGCTGTCCCCACAAGTGTCCCCCTAGGAAGAAACCCCATTTATTCCAATGATAATCACAATTTTGGATCTTTCACCACAATTTCCATCCAGTGGTGGTCAGCAGGACAAATAGAGAAATATACTACACAATATTATCAAAAGTATTGGGACACCTGCCTTTACACGCACATGAACTTTAATGGCATCCCAGTCTCAGTCCATAGGGTTCAATATTGAGTGGCCCACCCTTTGCAGCTATAACAGCTTCAACTCTTCTGGGAAGGCCGTCCACAAGGTTTAGGAGTGTCTATGGGAATGTTTGACCATTCTTCCAGAAATGCATTTGTGAGGTCAGGCACTGATGTTGGATGAGAAGGCCTGGCTCACAATCTCCACTCTAATTCATCCCAAAGGTGTTCTGTTGGTTTGAGGTAAGGACTCTGTGCAGGCCAGTCAAGTCCCTCCACCCCAAACTCGCTCATCCATGTCTTTATAGACCTTGCTTTATGCACTGGTCCAAATCATTTGGTGGAGGGGGGATTATGGTGGGGGGTTGTCTTTCAGGGGTTGGGCTTGGCCCCTTAGTTTCAGTGAAGGGAACTCTTAAGTCGTCAGCATACCAAGATATTTTGGACAATTTCATGCTCCCGACTTTGTAGGAACAGTTTGGGGATGGCCCCTCCATGTTCCAACATTACTGAGCACCACTGCACAAAGCAAGGTCCATAAAGACATGAATGAGGGAGGGGTGCAGGAACTTGGCTGACCTGCACAGAGTCCTGACCTCAACCTGATAAAATGATGAATTAGACTGGAAGACAGGCCTTCCCGTCCTACATCAGTGCCTGACCTCACAAATGCTCTTCTGGAAGAAGGTCAAACATTCCCATAGACACTCCTAAACCTTGTGGGCAGCCTTCTCAGAAGAGTTGAAGCTGTTATAGCTGCAAAGGGTGGGCCAAACCAATATTGAACCCTACAGACTAAAGCCTCGTACACACGGTTCAACTGTCGTACGACCGAACGGACCAGATCATATGTTGGCTGTTGTATCTCGCATACTGACATGCACTACACGATCGTACAACCAAGCTGAACGTAGCGTCGTGTTATGAACGTATAAAGAGAAAGTTCAGGTGCATGTAATTAGCATCCGGCCGTTCCTGACTTCTGAGCATGCGTGTTTTTCACAATACAACTTGTTGGACCAACTTCTCTGTACACACGATACAACGGTCGTATGACCTCTTGTTGGTGCTACCAAATTTTTCTAGTCTACTCATACAACTCCTGTTGTACGACCGTCGTACTTCGGCTGTTCTAATCGCATGTACTAACGGTCGGATTAGCATACAACGGTCATTCGTACGACCTGTTGTATGTGATCGTCGAGCCGTGTGTACGAGGCATTAGACTGGGATTCCATTAAAGTTCATGTGCAAAGGCAGGTGTCCCAATACTTTTGGTAATATAGTGTATGTCCAATGGGGACACAGACAGCAATAAAAACCTCAAACAACACTGACTCCTTATTGGGGAAAGCATTAGTGTTGGATAAAGTGGAGAGGAATAAGAACCCCTGTTGGGTTTTATTGCTGTCTGTGCCCCGTTAGGGAGATTCACCCTCTTTACTTGTCCTGTGTACCTTTATCACTGAAAATGAAAGACAATTCCAAATTCTGAGTTGTCCCTGGAATAGAGGGAAAATCTTCCAATGGGGACGCTAATTCTGGTGACAGCCAGGGATTCACGCACTGTGAAGGGATTTCTTCACTTCCTGGTTTGTTTTTGGGACAGGAAGTGAAGGGAAATCTCCACAAATGGCAATAAAAAAATGACGGGTAACGCTTCCTCATGCGATCTAAAATGAAAAAAAAAAGTTTTGTCTTTAGTTCTACGTTAAGCATCAAGATGGGTACATGCCCAAGCAGTGGCACCATGTAAACCCCAAAAAATTGCAAAAGCCAGCACATCGGGGTCCCCTCCAGACGTTTTACTGAATTTATATATATATATTTTTTTTTAATGGGACTAATAAAACTTTTATACATAACTCTGGTGTGCTGGCTTTTGCTTTTTATTAGTAAAAACCTGACGGAGATTCTAACTCCCCCACCAAAAAAAAAGCTTTAGTTTTAGATGCACTTTAAGTCCAGACAGTGAAAGATGAATTCTGATTGGTTGCTTCGGGTTACTGCACTACGCCCATTGAACTTTGCTTTGATAAATGACCTAAAACATTTCTACTGCTTGCCTATGCTGCCAATATCAGTGTGACATCCAGCCGATAATCAATGATAATCAATCTCAAAATTTATAAAAAATCTCCAGAAAGCAACACTGAATGACTCTGAATACAACATTTGTGATCTGCGGTAACTTGGAGGGTAAAGTACTACTAAGGCCTCATACACACGGACGTTTTTTGACGCCGGCGTTTTCTGGCGTCTTTTGCAGCTCTCCATGTTAGTCAATGGCCCCATAAAAACGTCAGCGTTTTTGAGCTGTAGATGGCATCGGCGTTAGTGAGCTGAAACTAGAACCCACAGCCATCGCGTTCTGAGGCTGTAAAGTTTTGGCATTTTTTGACGCAGACGCCGCAAAACGCCAACAAACGCCAACTAACGCCAACAAACGCCAACTAATATTGTACCAGCGTTTTCTGGCGTTTTTTGACGCCGACGTTTTTAGGTTGAAAAATAGCAGAGGGATGATTTTTTTTTAAAAAACGCCTATTGACGCTGACGCTCATTTATGCTCACTAACGCCGATGCATAACACCAAAAAACGCCAATTTTTTTTCCTTGACGATGGGCCCGACGTTTTGTTTATTTTTAAAGATACGCCCATGTGTATGAGGCCTTAAGGCAAAACTTTTTTTTTACATTTTGGATGGCGTAAGGGAGGGTTATAACCCCCGTCAGATTTTACCATCTATGTCCCATTGGGGAGATTTCCCTTCACTTCCTGTCCTACAGCTAAAACAGGAAGTAAAGGGAAATCCCTCCCAAGTGAGGGGAATCCCTGACTGTGACCAGAACTAGTGTCCCCATTGGAAGATTTCCCCTTTATTCCTGTTCTGGTGACAACCCAAAATTTTTGATTTTCTTTCACTTTCAGTGATAATGGTTAACAAGAAACAGATAGAGGGTGAGTCTCCCTAACAGGGGCACAGACAGCAATAAAAACCTGACAGGTGTTCTAATCCTTCTCCACTCTATACAAAACTAAAAAAAAAGTTCTGCCTTCAGTTTTATTTTCATGATCTAACGAATGAGTTTCAAGCTAAACCTCAGCTACAAACATTTTTATGTAAACATTTACAAAAAAAAAAAAAAAAATCTAATTATTTACAAAGGTTATATATTAATTTTGCATTCGCCAAACACCTTTGCAAACCCAGTTATTACCTTGTAGAATTATCAGTGACATCATCACTGTGCTGTACACAGCCTGTGCAGAGAGCAGAGCTGTGGGAGGGGCCCAGCAGGCCCCACCCACTATAGACTGCCTGCAGAAAACTACAGGAGGGGGCGGAGACAAGACCGGTCACCCTGCACAAGGAGAGAGAGCAGCAGTGAGCGGTCTTTATTACAGGAAGTTAATGATTCACACTGGAGTACTGCACAGATCTGGAAGAAATACATAAAGCTCACCAAGATCCAAGGAAGAATACACAGGACTCTTATATTTAGACAATATTTGCTTATCCTGGAGTTTAACCACTTGCAGTCCAGTGGCGTACCTGTACATCAATGGATATGAAGGGTGATATCTCGGCAAAGTGGATTTGATTTAAATCACTAATAAAAAGGCTTGATTTAAATCTTAATTTTTAAAGAGCAACTGTCATCTCTGTCCCGCAGCGGCTCCTCCGCTGACCTGCTGTTGACTTGCTGACAGTCCCATTCATTTTAATGCAGAGGTAGGCAACCTGCGGCCCTCCAGCTGTTGCAAAACTACAAGTCCCATCATGCCTCTGGGAGTAATTTTACACGTCAGCCTTGCAATGCCTCATGGGAAATGTAGTTCTACAACAGCTGGAGGGCCGCAGGTTGCCTACCCCTGCTTTAATGGGACAGCTGGTGATGCAGCAGTGACACAACAAGGTGAGGGACGTGGCGGCAGCAGGTGAATGGATACCCGCTAACAGGCACTGCCATGATGGATCTGAAATGACAGGTGCTCTTTAAATGTAAGGACTTATTCTTGCCGGTAGTTAGACAAAATGTTTCCTATTTTGAATGATAAGCTGTCAGGTTAGTAAAACAGTGATATCAGAACCGATTCAATCATACAGTTTGTAGTGTACATAGATTTGCAAAACAATGGGATAAAGGAATATTCCTGAACTTTGTTTTATCTCATGGTTACTGTGACATTGTGTGAATGCATTGATGCGGTGCATGTTGCATAGCTTGGATTCATTGAATGAGTTTACAAAATATTGTAGAATATACAGCCTCATGCTACATAACTAAGTTCCTTTTCATGCTGAATAAAGTCAATTATTAATGTATCTTAAATAGAAAATTCTCTTTAGATAGAGTTTTACTCCAAAAGTCTTTTATTAAAATACATTTGAAAAAAAAAAAAAATCTGTTTTAAATAAAAAAAAAAATCAGATTTAAATCAAAGAAATCCGATTAAAAAAAATCATTGATTTTTACCCACCCTGTACCTCAGTTATCGCTGCAGCTGCAAGTCAAATGTGTTTGACGGGCAGTGGGGAGACGATAAGTCACCTCCTCACCGCCTGTGTTAATCCCGCACATGCCACACCACCGTGTGCACTGCACTTGGTTGCGGAGCAGCCCCATTCATTTAAATGGGCCACATTGAGCTGCTGAATGAAACAGAATGGAAAACATTTGCTGCGCCCGCAAAGGAAATGATCACAGCCGCAGCTCATGAACACCCCCAGTTGCAGCTTAAGGGAAGGGGGGGGTGGTGAAAATGCAGTTCAACCATGTGTTTATACTGACCCCCAACTGTAAGTCTAAGCAAACCCTAAGGCTAGGTTCACACATGGGAATGTGAGCATAATCATGCATGTTCCTGACCTGCACAGGAATGCACTGTTTTTAGCAGATGCACAGGGGTGCCATTAATTCTTAATGGCATGCTCACGCATCGATACCCGCGTGTCGCAGCACCATGCAGTTCCGGGCAGCACGTTAACGTTTAAAACAGGGACTTCTTTCCTCGTGTTTCTCATGAGAACAGCAGCCTATTCAAATGACTGGGCTGCTTTACCTGCAGCCTGCACATGCACAAGTGTGAACCTAGGCTCAGGGTGGACAGCAAAGAAGGATTTTGACAACATGATGAAGCTACTAAAATGCTCTTGATGAATCAATAGTGACAGGGCTTTATTTCTCAGAGAATAGGTTCAGGAACATCCTCCTTTCTGAGTCACTACTTATCTCTGCCCCTACCCACCTCTGAGCACCATTCCTTGATTCCATCCCCTACCCACCTCTGAGCACCATTCCTTGGTTCCATCCCCTACACACCTCTGAGCACCATTCCTTGGTTCCATCCCCTGCCCATCTCCAAGCACCATTCCTTGGTTCCATCCCCTACCCACCTCCGAGCACCATTCCATGGTTCCATCCCCTACCCACCTCCGAGCACCATTCCTTGGTTCCATACCCTTCCCACCACCGAGCACCATTCCTTGGTTCCATACCCTACCCACCTCCGAGCACCATTCCTTGGTTCCATCCCCTACACACCTCCGAGCACCATCCCTTGGTTCCATCCCCTACCCAGCTCCGAGCACCATTCCTTGGTTCCATCCCCTACCCACCTCCGAGCACCATTCCTTGGTTCCATCCCCTACCCACCTCCGACCACCATTCCTTGGTTCCATCCCCTACCCACCTCCGAGCACCATTCTTTGGTTCCATCCCTACCCATCTCCGACCACCATTCCTTGGTTCCATCCCCTACCCATCTCCGACCACCATGCCTTGGTTCCATCCCCTACCCATCTCCGACCACCATTCCTTGGTTCCATCCCCTACCCATCTCCGACCACCATTCCTTGGTTCCATCCCCTAATTATAACAAGAAAAGCAGTAAAATAGATTCCCTGCAGCCAGTAACAATAGATCCCCCAACAACAATAGACCACCCGCCACAAAATCCCCCCCCCCCAGCAACAATAGACTCCCAGCAGCAGCAACAGATCTCCCCACCCCACACTCAGAATGAAGAGACTCTCTGGCAAATAGCAACAATAGACCCCTCTCTCAACAGTAGATCTCACCCAGCAACAACTGACCCCCCAACAATATAAGACCCGACCCCAGCAACAATAGGTCCCCCACCAGCAACAATAAACCCCCATACATAAATAGATCCCTTTCAGCTAGAATAGATCCCCGAGTAGCAAGCATCAATAATAGACTCTGCAGCACACCCCAGTACCCCTTGCCATTACATATATTCAGTGCTGGAGGTCCCAGAACTGCATTTCCCATGTTCCCGCTGAAAAAAAGCCCAGATTAGTGATCACAACACATAAAGTCGCATGTTGTAGTGATAGATCGCATACATTTCAGCATGGTATGATGATTAGTGATTAATGGCTTCTGTATGTTACATTTTTTTTCTATGTGTAGTGTTTGATCAGTGATCAGTGCTGAATAATGATGAGATCATGGGGTACTACCAAAAATCTCTAGCAGAAGCTAGGAAGTCGCACCAAGGGGCACACAAGTGGCTCTAAAAACCTAACACAGTACACATTCCTACTCGATCCAACAAAAGTGTTCTCCTTTATTAACCATAGATAAGTATGAAAAGACTTTAGTAGTACAGAAGACAACCAGAACTAAGTTTGTATAGCAGGGCACAGTGTTTTCCAGCACAAGACAACTAACTTCTATCATTTGCCTGCAAAGGCAGCTAACAGATCAGCAGACGGCACAGCAAAGTGACATAAAAGTCTAATATCTCATAACACGTGTTGGGGTTTTCTCATACATTCTTCTGATTATCTTTAGTAGCATTTTCCCACAAAGCAAATTTATTTTTCTTTTATATTTTCTTTTAAAGTGAACCTGTCTTTTAAAATTCCTTTACTACCGATAGAGGAAAGGAGCACAAGGTGCCTACAAGTACTTAGACCAGACAAAGTAACAGGTTTGCTATAAAGCCAATACAAACACATACTTGCTTGCAAATGCTCCAAAGTCTCCCCAATCTTCCTCCATAACTTTTCCAATTTGGGCAATTCTGGGTAATGGGGATCACGGGGCACTACTGTCCGCTTTCCATAATGTAGGACTCCTGAGTGGTCAACTGTCAATCCCTGGGTACCCTGTATTCCAGAACATAGGATTCCTGAGTGGTCAAATGTCAATCCCTGGGTAGCCTGGATTCTAGTACATAGGATTCCTGAGTGGTCAAATGTCAATCCTTGTGTAGCCTGCCTTCCACAACAAAGAACTCCTTAGTAGTCAACTGTCATTACTTGGGTTGCCTGATTTCCATAACATAAGACTCCTGAGTGGTCAACTGTCAATACTCGGGTAGTCTGCTTTCCATAGTATAGGACTCCTGAGAGATCAACTGTCAATCCTTGGGTAGTCTGCTTTTCATAGTATAGGACTCCTGAGTGATCAACTGTCAGTCCTTGGGTAGTCTGCTTTCCATAGCATAGGACTTCTGAGTGGTAAGCTTTCAAGCCTCATGTAGCCTGTCCATATGTGCCTGCTACTTTCCCCAATCCAAGCAGGTAATGGTTAACTTTCAACAAATCTTCTTCATGTGCTCAAACTAATTGGAGCACCTCAACGGCCAACACCAGCCCTCTTATTGGTTTGTGTGATGGTGGGGGTGGGAGGTGTGGCAGAACTTCAAGGTGGAGCCAAAGCTGAGTCAACAGGTACGTTGAACAGACATGACAGGTTCACTTTAAGTGCAATTAACTATTAAATTACTATAAAGCTAAACCAAGGCAGGCAGAAAATCCTCAATAATATTTTGCAATGGATCCTGCTAGTATTACTGTACACACAACTTATTAGAATGGCACAGCTAACCTAGGACCTTCATTAGGTGTCCGAATTTGCTACAGAAAAATGACCCAGGCAAGATGTCCCACAGCAGAACAAAAGTTTGCAATGTCACAACTTCACGTCACAGCTTGAGGTGACCAAACAGCTACCCGATGTGACAAGAAATAATTCAACTGATAATAATGCTGAGGCAGCAATTAATCTGCAAGCTAACTCTGAATGCCAACTGGAATTCTGAATAGAACTAGGCATTCATTATCACCGTACATAGCAGAACATTCTATTTTGTAACGAATGTCAAAGAGCTCACAGTTCCCCTAGCTGGTAATACATTCCAGCAACCTATTTCTCTACAAAGTTCTAGACTGCAATGTAGCCTAGAACAGTCCAGACTCGTACAAATTAAAGGAGACATTAAATTGATGTACTTGGGTTTTAAGGACAATCATAGGGTAACCCAAATTATTTACATATTTCAGATCAAGTTGGTCTACTGGAGAACAATCTTTCCAAATGCACAGAGTGTCCTGTCTTGTAGTCTTATAAGAGAACACCGGCAACTGTCATTTAACTACCTCTTCACAGCTAATGAGAACTGAACAGTAAAGTGCCATCAATGCAACCACCACCACATCTATATACTTGGGTTTTGAGAACATTTAGCATGTTAACCTACATTTTTCAGATATTTCAAATCAAGTTGGTCTACTGGAGAACAATCTTTTCAAATGCACAGAGAACTTCCTGTCTTGTAGTCTTAGAGAACACTGGCAACTGTCATTTACACATCTAATGAGAGCTGAACAGTAAATGTCAAAGGACTCTTAGAAATGAAAGGGCCACCAAATCAATGTACTTTGGTTTTGAGAACATTTGTAGGTTAACCTAAATTTTTCAGGTATCTCAAATCAAGTCGAGATACTGGAGAACAATATTTCCAAATGCACAGTGGCCTTCCTGTCTGGTAGTCTTGTGAGAGAACACTGGCAACAGTCATTTAACTACTTCTTGACAGCCAATGTGTGCTATACAGTAAAGTTACATCAATGTCAAAGGACTCGGTTTCGAGAACATTTTTAGGGTGACCTAAATGTTTCATGTATTTCAAATCAAGTTGAGATACTGAAGAACAATGCTTACAAATACACAGTGAACTTCCTGTCTTGTAGTCTTATGCGAGAACACTGACAACTGTCATTTAGCAACCTCTTGACAGCCAATGAGTGCTGAACAGTAACATTAATTCAATTTCAAAGGTCTCGTAAAAATTAAAAGACCACCAAATCGATGTACTTGGGTTTTAAGAGTTTTAATTTTGTTCAAGGTGATCAGAAATTTCAAATCAAGTTGGTATTCTTGAGAACAATATTTGCAGATGCACAGTGAACTTCCTGTCTTGTATTCTTAGAAGAGAACACTGGCAACTGTCATTTAGCAACCTCTTGACAGCCAATGAGTGCCGTACAGTAACATTACTTCAATTTCAAAGGTCTCGTAAAAATTAAAAGACCACCAAATCGATGTACTTGGGTTTTAAGAGTTTTAATTTTGTTCAAGGTGATCAGAAATTTCAAATCACGTTGGTATACTCGAGAACAATATTTTCAGATGCACAGTGAACTTCCTGTCTCGTATTCTTAGGAGAGAACACTGGCAACTGTCATTTACCTCTGGACAGCTTGAGAGCCTTAGTAAAGGTGCATCAAAGTCAAAGGACTCGTAGAACCCAAAAGGTCACTAAATTGAGGTTTTTGGGATTTGAGAACATTTGTAGGTTAACCTAAATCTTTCAGATATGTCAAAGCAACTTGGTATATTGAATAAGAATCTTTTTCAAATGCACAGTTGACTTTCAGTCTTCTAGTCTTATGAGAGAACAATTGCAACTGTCATTTAACTACCTCTTGACAGCTAATGAAAGCTGCACAGTAAAGTTCCATCAATGTCAAAGAACTTGTAGAAAAGACCGTTAAATTGTTGTAAGTTTTCCAGGGTGATCAGTTTTTGGGATTTGAGAACATTTGTAGGTTAACCTAAATTTTTCAAATATTTCAAATGAAGTTGGCATATTAGAGAATAATATTTGCAAATGCACAGTAGATGTCCCGTCTTGTAGTCTTCTAAGAGAACATGGGCAACTGTCATTTAAATACCTCTTGACAGCTAAAGAGAGCTGCACAGTTAAGTTACATCAATGTCGAAAAACTGAATTTCTGCAAGACTTTTCTTGAATGCTAATAGTAGCTCTTTCATTTAATGAATGCAACGTAACT
The DNA here is from genome assembly GCA_018402905.1 of Glandirana rugosa. Classification (NCBI taxonomy): domain Eukaryota; kingdom Metazoa; phylum Chordata; class Amphibia; order Anura; family Ranidae; genus Glandirana; species Glandirana rugosa. The sequence goes on along the minus strand of BLSH010532960.1, from coordinate 188,525 downwards.
TTTTACCTAGGTATCATGGTCCTTTAAATCTTTTACAGCGATGCCATATAGGGAATAACCGTCACGGGGAATACATATAGATATATGCTGTTATTTTAACCTTTCTGTATCCAGCCCTGAATTTTCCCGCTACAACGTCGCCAATAGGAAAAGCGCTGTCACCAAGCAGATGTCACTGACCTGTAATTTAAAGGTTGACTCTTCAGCTCGTAATACGTCTTTGGCTCTTCGTGAAAGTCTTCGCCTACGTCGAAATCGGCCACAATTCCTGATTCAGCCTGCATGGTTACAGCTGTCACAAGCACCCGGAGTCGACTGCGAAACAGCAGGCTGCTAGCTCTCCCAAGTCTTTCCTCTCGGTGTCATACACACAGTAAACTCCCTCGTCCTTGCCTGCTCTGTATACACACAGCACGGCTTGTGGGGTTTTTTTTTCTTCTTGACAGCATACTCCCGGATGTTGGCTCACCTCTGCCATCTATTGTCTATTGGATGCATTTAATAGCCTATGGCTTTTTTTTTTCAGCTTGCTGATACAGTAACTAAGTCAGCCTTTCTCAACTTTTTCAACACCCAGGAACCCTTGAAATAATTCTCCGGTCTCGGGGAACCCCTGCTAAAAATTAACAATCTACAACTCATGATACATTAGTGTGATGGTCAATGGGAAGAATGCTCCTTACACTTGTGGTCATTGGGAAGAATCACCCCCCTACAGATAGCTAAAAAGATCAATGGTGTCATTGGGAATTTATCTGAGAGGTAGAAATTGACCATTGCTCAAGGAACCCCTTGCAACCGGCGGTATGCGCAGGAGAGCCACACTGCCGCCGTATATGTACAGGAGCCGGTCGGGAACTGGTTAAATAATGCATTACAATTTAACTAAACCCATTCGATTTTTGACGACTAAAATGTACTAGAGATTTTAGTCGACTAAAATATGACTAAAACTAAAATGACATTTTAGTCAAAAGACTATAACTAAAACTAAATCAAAATGAACACTGCTGATGTGAATGTACAGTATAAAAAGCACTGAATAAAGTTTGACTATATAAATACCTGTAATAAAAAACAAAAACAAAATGATAAATAATCTGTTTATTTTATGCTTAACCATTCGATTTCCGGAAGGTTTTATCCCCCCTTCATGACCAGGGCATTTTTTGCTATTCAGCACTGCTCTACTTTACTTGGTAATTGCACAGCCATGCACCGCTGTACATAAATGAAATTTATATAATTTTTTTCACACAAATAGAGCTTTCTTTTGGTGGTATTTAATCACCCCTGGGTTTTTTATTTTTTATTATATAAACAAAAAAAGACCAAAAATTTTGAAAAGAAACTCAATATTTTTATCTTTTCTGTTATGAAATATATCCAATAAAAAAAAAAATGAAAAAATCAATTTCTTCATAAATTTAGGCCAATATGTATTATGCTTCATCTTTAGTAAAAAATCAGAATAAGTGTTTATTTATTGGTTTGTGTGAAAGTTATCGTGTCTACAAACTATGGTATATATACTGGAATGTATGCAGCTACAGTGCCTTCAAAAAGTATTCATACCCCTTGACATTTTCCACATTTTGTCATGTTATAGCCAAAAACGTAAATGTATTTTATTGGGATTTTATGTGATAGACCGACACAAAATGGCACATAATTGTGAAGTGGAAGGAAAATTATTTACAAATAAATATGTGAAAAGTGTGGGGGGCATTTGTATGGCGCCCCCCTGAGTCAATACTTTGTAGGGCCACCTTTCCCTGCAATTACAGCTGCAAGTCTTTTAGGGGAGGTCTCTACCAGCTTTGCACATCTAGAGAGGACATTTTTGCCCATTCTTCTTTGCAGAATACCCCAAGCTCTGTCAGATTGGATGGAGAGCGCCTGTGGACAGCAATTTTCAAGTCTTGCCAGAGATTCTCAATTGGATTTAGGTCTGGACTTTGACTGGGCCATTCTAACACATGAATGTGCTTTGATCTAAACCATTCCATTGTAGCTCTGGCTGTATGTTTAGGGTCGTTGTCCTGCTGGAAGGTGAACCTCCGCCCCAATCTCTAGTGTTTTGCAGACTCTAACAGGTTTTCTTCTAAGATTGCCCTGTATTTGGCTCCATCCATCTTCCCATCAACTCTGACCAGCTTCCCCGTCCATGCTGAAGAAAAGCATCCCCACAACATGATGTTGCCACCACCATGTTTCACAGTGGGGATGGTGTGTTCAAGGTGATGTGCGGTGTTAGTTTTCCCCCACACATAGCGTTTAGCTTTTAGGCCAAAAAGTACAATTTTGGTCTCATCTGACCTGAGCACCTTCTTCCATATGTTTGCTGTGTCCCCCACATGGCTTCTCACAAACTGCAAATGGGACTTCTTGTGGCTTTCTTCTTGCCACTCTTCCATAAAGGGCAGATTTGTGGAGTGCACAGCTAATAATTGTCCTTTGGACAGATTCTCCCACCTGAGCTGTGGATCTCTGCAGCTCCTCCAGGGTCACCATGAGCCTTTTGGCTGCTTCTCTGATGAATGCTCTCCTTGCCCGGCCGGTCAGTTTAGGTGGACGGCCATGTCTTAGGTAGGTTTGCCATACTCTTTCCATTTTTGGATGATGGATTGAACAGAGCTCTGTGAGATGTTCAAAGCTTGGGATATTTTTTATAACCTAACCCTGCTTTAAACTACTGCACAACTTTATCCCTGACCTGTCTGGTGTGTTCCTTGGCCTTCATGATGCTGTTTGTTCACTAAGGTTTTCTAACAAACCTCTGAGGGCTTCACAGGACAGCTGTATTTATACTGAGATTAAATTACAGACAGGTGGACTCTATTTGCTAATTCGGTGACTTCTGACGACAATTTGATTTTAGTTTGGGATATCAGAGTAAAGGGGGCTGAATACAAATGCACCCCACACTTTTCACATATTTATTTGTAAAAAATGTTGAAAACCAATTATCACTTTCCTTCCACTTCGGTTATGTTCCCAATAAAATACATGTACGTTTTTGGTTGTAACATGACAAAATGTGGAAAATTTTAAGGGGTATGAATACCTTTTCTAGGCACTATATATTGTCAAAAGTATTGGGACTCCGGCCTTTACAAGCACATGAACTTTAATGGCATCCCAGTCTTAGTCTGTAGGGTTCAATATTGAGTTGGCCCACCCTTTGCAGCTATAACAGCTTCACATTTTCTAGGAAGACTGTTCACAAGGTTTAGGAGTGTCTATGGGAATGTTTGACCATTCTTCAAGAAGCGCATTTGTGAGGTCAGGCACTGATGTTGGACAAGAAGGCCTGGCTCACAGTCTCCATTCTAATTCATCCCAAAGGTGTTCTATTGGTTTGAGGTCAGGACTCTGTGCAGGCTAATTGAGTTCCTCCACCCAAACTCACTCATCCATGTCATGTTATGGACCTTGCTTTGTGCAGTGGTGCGCAGTCATGTTGGAACAGGAGGGGGCCATCCCCAAACTGTTCTCACAAAGTTGGGAGCATGAAATTGTCCAGAATGTCTTGGTATACTGATGCCTTAAGAATTCCCTTCACTGGAAATAATGGGCCAAGCCCAACCCCTGAAAATGATTTGGACCAGTGCACAAAGCAAGATCCATAAAGACATGGATGAGCGAATTTGGGGTGGAGGAACTTGACTGTCCTGACCTCAAACTGGGATGAATTAGAGTGGAGCCTGCAAGCCAGGCATTCAACATCAGTCCCTAACCTCACAAACGCTCTTCTGGAAGAATGGTCAAACATTCCCATAGACACTCCTAAACCTTGTGGACAGCCTTCCTAGAAGAGCTGAAGGTGTTATAGCTGCAAAGGGTGGGCCAACTCAATATTGAACCCTACGGACTAAGACTGGGATGCTATTAAAGTTCATGTGCATGTAAAGGTAGGCATCCCAATACTTTTGTCCATAGTGTATGAAGCTATAGTGGTAATGGCGGTGATCAGTGACTTGTAGTGGGACTGTAATAGGGTGGCGGACAATCTGGTGCAAACAGACCCTCGCTGGGAGGTACACTAACTGACTTAAGCTGGCCATACATTATACAATTTTCTTTAGATTTACCTTCAACTATGTAATGTAAGGGGCTGCCTGATTGCCTACAAATTGAAAGTGTTTTGGTGTGACCTCATATTATATGGTTTTGGTAAATTGTATAACGTATGGCCAGTCTAACACTGACATCAATAGTGACATTAATACAGTGATCGGTGGTAATACTATACACTGTCACTATATGAATGGCACAGGCCGGGAAGGGGTAAACATCTAGCGGCAATCAAGGGGTTAACTGTGTGCCTAAAAATGTGCAATGTGTGTAAAATGTGCTGCTTTTACTAAGGGATCTGACTGTTTCTTCTCCCTGCTTTGCAGGGAAAAGAAACAGCCAGATCAATGCTTGGAGGCTGTCTCTTCAGGACTTCCCCCTCTTATAAAGAGCTTACATATAAGCATGATCATGTGCTTCTCTTTGGACCTCTAACGTTAAATACCCCTCAATACAGCACTACAGAATAGGTATTTAACCACAGGTGGAAGGAAAAACATTCCACCTGCTGGAAACTCCCATTAACTCCGGTATAGGGAACACCTAGATGCTTCATAGTAGTCTGACAGTGTAGTGCATAGTTTTCATTTTTTTTAAATATGTTTAGTGTTACGTTTAAAAAAATCTCAATAAGTGTATATTAACTGGTTTGTGCAAAAGTTATAGCGTCTACAAACTATGGGATATATACTGCAATTATTTTTTATATATATATACTAGTAATGGTAGCGATCAGTGACTTATAGCTAGATGTGCACTGCCGAAAAATGTGTTCATTTTCTTTTCATTCATTTTTTGCGGGGTTTTTTTTTTTTAGTTTTTTGGGTCATTCGTTATGATTGCAATTGGTAAATTCGAAAATTCGAAAAATAAGAAAGAAAATACTAAAATTCAAAAGAACGAAAATCTGAAAATTCGAAATAATAACTAACTAATAACAGCTAACTATTAAATTAAAGGTATTGTAATTTCCTTTCAAATGTGGCTGTTATTGAAAGTAATGAATACGAATTTATCCAAAGTTACGAATTATCCGAAATAACGCATCTAAACACATGGAATGGAACAAATTAATAATAAATAATAATAATAAAATGTTTTCATTATTATTATTATTATTTAATATTATTCATTTGTTATGTTCCATTAGTTTAGATACGGCATTCCTTATTTCGGATAATTCGTAACTTTGGATAAAATCGTATTCGTTACATTCACTAACAGCCAAATTTGAAAGGAAATTCCAATACCTATAATTAAATAGTTAGTAATAGTTAAAGCGGTAGTAAACCCGCTGACAAAAAAAAAAATTAAAAAAAATCCTGCAAGACAATAGCATAATATGTTAGTATGCATCGCATACTAACATATTATGAAATACTTACCTTAGAACGAGGCCCCCGATGCCCGAGTCGGTCAGCGCTAAGGACGCTGACATCTTTGTCCTCTTCTTTATTCCGGGTACGCAGCTCCGGCGCTGTGAGTGGCCGGAGCCGCGTGACGTCACTCCCGTGCATGCGCGCGGGAGCTCTTCGCTCCGGCAGCCTGCTCTGAGTTGCCGGCCGCCTCGGCCGGATCGTCAGAGCGCATGCGCCGCTAATGTCAGCGGCTGCATGCAGGGCAAATATCTCCTAAACCATGTAGGTTTAGGAGATATTTTTTTTACCTACAAGTAAGCCTTATTATAGGCTTACCTGTAGGTAAAAACAGATTTTAGGGTTTACTACGGCTTTAAGTTATTATTTGTTAATTATTATTTCAGATTTTCGGGTTTCTGAATTTCCGTATTCTTGAATTGACAAATTTTCGAATTTATGAATTTACGGATTTTCAAATATTTGAATTCACGAATATTCGGAAAAATTTGTTAAACGGGCTTTCGTTAATTCGGATAGTTTCGAATTAACGAATTTGTCGAAATTCATTAACAAACAAATTCGGAACTAAATTAATTGCACATGTCTACTTATAGCGGAACTGCGATATTGCAGCGTGCAATCGGACACTAACTGACACTTTTAAAACTTTGTGAGAACCAGTGACACTAATACAGTGATCAGTGCTAAGAAAATATGCACTGTCACTGTACTAATGACACTGGCTGGGAAAAGGTTAAACATCTAGGGCAATCAAAGGGTTAAATGTGTGCCTAGTCAGTGTTATACTGTACTGTATGTGCTGCTTTTACTCGGGGAAGTGATGGATTTTGTTCCCTGCTTTGCAGGGACAGAAAATCCATAATTTTCCCGCTGTCAGAATGGAGATCTGTCTTGTTTAGATAGGCAGACCTCAGTTCTGTGTCTCTGCCTGACTATCGGTGGGTGCCAGCAGTCCGGGACCCACCGATCGGGTTCCGCTGTGAGTAGTCACAGCAGAAGCGGGCCACTGCCGGTGGCGTGTGCCCCCTAGGCGGGAAAGTGCAGAATCATGTATATATACGTGGCTCTGCACAGGAGGGGTGCCCTGTAGCAGTTTATGTGCTATGGGGCGGCCCTTAAGCGGTCAGTACATTGATGATGTCGCTGCATTCATTTGTTTCAGTCCATCTAAGCGCGAGGATCTGATGTGCGAAACTAATAAACGGTTTACAGTTTGCACAGTGCTGCCAGTCACAAATGTTTCAGGCACTGGGTGCTTTGGCAGGAGGGAGAGCCCCAGCACTGCAATGACCTTTTCTCATAGGGCACTGAGCAGAATGGTGACAAAGGAAGCAGCAGTGTAGTTGTTCCTCTATGGCAGGGGGTGCTCAACCCTCTGAAGAGCAAGGGCCACTTAAGTGATTTGGTAACTGGTCGCAGGCCGCAATGAAATAAAATGGTTTAGAATTTCAAATTTTACATTTTTTTAAATTTTGAATCGCATAATGAACATTGTCCTCCTGCAGCCAGTGTTGCCAACCGCCAGTAAATTTACTGACAGTCTGTAAAAATCAGTGATTAAGTGTGTTAAGTGTAAACCAGGCAAACTACTTGATATGGGTATTGTCAGTGTATCCATGTTGTGTTTAAATATCAATTGTCTTAGTTTTTAATAGGAGCTCAGTTATTTTTCAGGGTGCCAGTAAAAAATGTGCTCCGCCAGTAAATTATCCATGTTTTGCCAGTAAAAAATGCTGCAGGAGGTTGGCAACAGTGCCTGCAGCCGCTGAATTCCGGCAGGAGGGAGAGGAGGAGAAGGTGGATTTTAGCGGTTGCAGGAGGAAAATGGAAGGGCTCAGGCCCTGTATATGCCTCCCCCACCACCCCTCCTGTCCAAGTGTGAAATAGACTGTGACAGGGAGGTCACAAGGGCCCCCTAGAGCATGGGACGGGATCGCCATTGTGACTCTAATGCTAGAGGGTGGTAAAAACACGTCTCATCTATGGGGTTTTACCGCCCCCCGAAACCACAAATGTAAAAAAGCCCTCACTGTCCTAAACCCCCCATAAGGCCGCTTTCAAACTGATGCGCTGCGATTTACATATACCGCGAATGCAGCACAGTGCACCTTTTCCAGAGACTTCTATTATATCTACATTCAGGAGTATTGGTGCACTTCCAAAAAGTGCACCAAACCCACAACAGGCTGCTGCCCGCGGGCATGTGATTCCTTGGTTTGAGCTCAAGGGCTATAAGAGAGTTCCAAGGCCCACGGGTTGAGGACCCCCTACTATATGGGTTTAGCTGATGTTTCACTTTAACCCCTTCCCGTCTGCGCTATAGCTGAAAAACGGCTACAGCACGGGCCTCCATGGACATCTTCCTGAGCATGATCTTTTTCCGTGTCCCTGCAGGGACGTGCACTGTGAGCTCTGTGATCACCGAGTCTATGAGACCCGGCTGATCACAGATCAGAATAAGGGGCCGGTCCCAGCCCCTTACCACATGATCAGCTGTCAGCCAATGACAGCTGATCACGTGATGTAAACAGAAGATCTGTGATCGTTTTTTTTCCCCTCACGCTGTCAGCATGAGGGGGAAAAAAAAGCCGATCACCAGCTTCTGTCAGAGGGACATCAGTCCCTTGCAGAGAGACGAGGATGGCTCGTCTGTGCCCACCAGTGCCCCCTGCCAGTGCCGCCTATCACCAGTGCCCACAGTGCCACCTATCGGTGCCCATAGTGCCACCTACCTTTGCCCACAGTGCCACCTATCAATGCCCACTACTGCTGCCAATCAATGCCTATCAGTGCCTCATCTTCAATGCCACCCATCAGTGCTGCCCATCAGTGTCACCTACCAGTGCCCATCAGTGCCACCTATCAGTGCCCTTCAGTGCCACCTATCAGTGCCCTTCAGTGCCATCCATTAGTGCCCATCAGTGCCACCTCTCAGTGCCCATCAGTACCGCCGTATCAGTGCCACCTATCAGTGCCGCCTTTTCAGTGCCCATCAGTGTAGCCTATCAGTGCCCATCAGTGCAGCCTCATCAGTGCCCATCAGTGAAGCCTATCGGTGCCCATCAGTGCAGACTCATCAGTGCACATCAATGGAGGAGAAAAATTACCTGTTTTCAAAATTTTATAACAAACTATGGAACAGTTTTTTTTTAATTTTTTTTATTTCGGTCTTTTTTAGTTTATTTAGCAAAAACAGAAAACCCAACAGCGATTAAATACCACCAAAAGAAAGCTCTATTTGTGGGGAAAAAAAGATAAAAACTTAATTTGGGTACAACGTCGCATGACCGCGCAATTGTCATTCAAATTGCAACAGCACTGAAAGCTGAAAATTGGTCTGGGCAGGAAGGGGGTTTGAGTGCCAAGGAAGCAAGTGGTTAAATAATTGTAATTGATCATGATGCATTGATAGGTTATTACTAATTATGGAATGTGCGGTCCTTGATAAACAGAGGAGGGTGGGCTTGAAGTCCAGCCTAATGCCTCTTACACCCAATGAGATTATCGGACGAATGATCGTCCGTTTTTTTCTTTTGCATGCTCATCTCATATCGAAAATTAAGAGGTTACTAAAGTTACGAAAATTCTCGTACAACAGAATAAAAATTTGGAAGCGATGTAATGTATTTGTATCGTATTTTTGGACGACAACTGTACTGCTTAAATGAAAATCACACAATCTGATATCATACCAGGAAAATTTTCGTGCTTGCACCATCGAATAATGTCGGATGTCGTGATCGGCTATCAAAAGCCGTGTACTAACGATCAGATTATTGTACGATCGCTTAGAAGGCGGTAATTTTCATGCAATTTTCGGATTCTGTTCACGGGCCATAAGCCACCCCTTCCATAGATACAGTGGAGGAGTGAGCATTGCTACCCAGGGACAGGAAGCATGTATTTAACAGGATTTTCATGTTAAAATAAATGAAAAATATGATTGGAAAAAAAGAAAAGAATGCAGCCACCACATCTAAGGACTGGTGAGCACAAAATATGCCATTTTGTTTTGGGGGTTAGATGTATTTTAAGGTCAAAGTAAATACTGTAGGCAAGGCATAATATACCTCTGCTATGCAAGAATGAATATGCCAAAAAATGATTGCTTAAACCCACATGACCTTTTATTTATTACTATATTTAAATCCTTTTACTTATTTTTCAAAATAACAAAAAAAAATAATTTGCAAGTCATATGAAACGTTTGATGCAGGAGAACAATTTTGGTGGTTAAATAATACATTTTTTTGTAGGTCTATTATAAAGAAGAAGAAGGGAAACTGACCAAAAAGAGGAAAAACTGATGAGGAACTAGGTTTGAAAAGAGGGACAGTAACAGTTACAAGCCATGCTGTAATAGCCTATGACAACAAGAAAAGAGGGAAGCGATTGGCATTTGGACAGGGAGACAGTCAGCAAGAATAACCTGCCAAATGTTCTAAGCCAGGGATATGCAATTAGCGGACCTCCAGCTGTAGCAAAACTACAAGTCCCATCATGCCTCTGCCTCTGGGTGCCATGCTTGTGGCTATCAGAGTCTTGCTATGCCTCATGGGAATTGTAGTTCTGCAACAGCTGGAGGTCCGCTAATTGCATATCCCTGTTCTAAGCCATCTATTCCGTTTTAAAGGCCACTTTATGGATTGACATAGAGTGCATCCGGAAAGTATTCACAGTTCTTCACTTTTTCCACATTTTGTTATGTTACAGCCTTATTCCAAAATGTATTAAATTCCTTATTTTCCCTCAAAATTCTACAAATACCCCATAATGACAATGTGAAACAAGTTTGTTTGAAATGTTTCCAAATTTATTATGAATAAAAAATGAAAAAAAAAACACATGTACATAAGGATAAACAGCCTTTGCCTTTGGCACCAATTACATCCTCAAGTATTTTTGAGTATGATGCTACAAGCTTGGCACACCTATTGTTGGGCAGTCTCTCCCATTCTTCTTTGCAGGACCTCTCAAGTTCCATCAGGTTGGATAGGGAGCGTCGGTGCACAGCCATTTTCAGATCTCCTCAGAGATTTTCAATCGGGTTCAAGTCTGGGCTCTGGCTGGGTCACTCAAGGACATTCACAGAGTTGTCCTGTAGCCACTCCTTTGTTAGCTTGGCTGTGTGCTTAGGGTCGATGTCCTGTTGGAAGATGAACCTTTGCTCCATTCTGAGGTCCAGAGCGCTTTAGAGCAGGTTTTCATCAAGGATGTCTCTGTGCATTGCTGCATTCATCTTTCCCTCGATCCTGACTAGTCTCCCAGTTCCTGCCGCTGAAAAACATCCCCACAGCCTGATGCTGCCACCACCATGCTTCACTGTAGGGATGGTATTGGCCAGGAGATGAGGGGTGCCTGGTTTCCTCCAGACATGGCGCTTGCCATTCTGGCCAAAGAGTTCAATCTTGGTTTCATCAGACCAGAGAATTGTGTTTCTGAGAGTCTTTCAGGTGCCTTTGGCAAACTCCAGTTGGGCTGTCATGTGCCTTTTACTGAGGATTGGCATCTGTCTGGCCACTCTACCATACAGGCCTGACTGGTGGAGTGCTGCAGAGATGGTTGTTCTTCTGGAAGGTTCTCCTCTCTCCACAGAGAAACGCTGGAGCTTTGTCAGAGCAACCATCGGATTCTTGGTCACCTCCCTGACAAAGGCCCTTCTCCCCCGATCGCTGTTTTGCCGGGCGACTTACTCTAGGAAGAGTCCTGGTGGTCCCAAACTTTTCCATTTATGGATGATGGAGACCACTGTGCTCATTGGGACCTTCAATACTGCAGATTTTTTTCTGTACCCTTCCCCAGATCTGTGCCTCCATATAATCCTGTCCCCGAAGGTCTACAGACAGCTCCTTGGACTTAATGGATTGGTTTGTGTTCTGACATGCACTGTTAACTGTGGGACCTTCTATAGACAGGTGTGCGCCTTTCCAAATCACATCCAATCAATTTACCACAGGTGGACTTCAATCAAGTTGTAGAAACATCTCAAGGATGATCCGTGGAAAGAGGATGCACCTGAGCTCAATTTTGAGTGTCATGGCAAAGGCTGTGAATACTTATGCACGTGGGATTTTTTGTTTTTTATTTTCAATAAATTTGCAGAGATTTCAAACAAACTTCTTTCACATTGTCATTATGGGGTATCGTTTGTAGAATTTTGAGGAAAATAATTAATTGAATCCATTTTGGAATAAGGCTGTAACATAACAAAATGTGGAAAAAGTGAAGCGCTCTGAATACTTTCCGGATGCACTGTACCTCCATAGACCCAGTCTGTCCAGACAATATGGTCCCTGCTGACTTGGTGTCATCCACAAGCAGCCTAACTCTTCAATAAGCCAAAGAAGTTAAATCAAACTCAATTTTAGCTCAGCTGATTGCCATACGGAGGATGGGTTTCCTGACTTTTGTAGAGTAATAAGACATTTACTTACCTAAATCCTCTCTCTGCGAAGAACTAAATAGTACTGACAAACAATGGAGAAACAGGGAGGGTCAAGCTAGTACTAAACTAATTAGTATTAACCAGGAGGGGAGAACAGAGGGAGACACCAATCACATAAGTAAACAAGTTGTAGTGGCCCAACAACCACCACTGGATGTCAGCAACAGTCAAATAAAGGCATCCTAATACAGTTCAATACAACATGGAAAAAGTACATGTATACTCCCCCACCTGAAATCTTTAGATTTCACTACAAACCATATCTATAAGGCTGGATTCATGTGAACTGAGTTTGTTTCTAAGATACTTATCAAGAGTCCTCTTTGATATATATGTGCCTTGTCTACTTTGACTACCATGCTGTCTTTATGGTGACTTACTGGCATTGAGTCTGAATGGTTCCCCATTGGGAAGTTAGTCCTTTTTTTAGAAGATTATGTCTATAAGACCATTGACTGTTTACTGAATGTACCTGAGATTTCCACCTGAGAGGCTTCACCTTGGCTTATTAATTTGCACCTCTATGAGCAACATCCACATGCTATAAATTCCAGTCTACCTTACTGGCTGATATTACTCTATTAGAGATTAGGAGTGCGTCCCGGTGCACTAATTCTGTCACATGTGCTCCTGAAGAAGGATTCCTGAAACAAGTCCACATGTAAACTGCAATCCGGATCTTTAAATGTTGCAAAACCCTACGTGGAGAGTCATTTTTAATGCTGTGCCATAGATTTTTAATGGTACATAATAAAGTTTTTTTGTGGTACTCAGTTTCTCTTCTATATGTCCATGACTATATATTCTAGTAAAAGTTTTACTACAACCCAATATAAGTCTACGAAGGGTGACTTGATCCAATTCATTTGGTGGAGGGGGGATTATGGTGTGGGGTTGGGCTTGGCCCCTTAGTTCCAGTGAAGGGAACTCTTAAGGCATCCTGACCTCAACCCAATAGAATACCTTTGGGATGAATTAGAGTGGAGACTGTGAGCCAGGCCTTGTCGTCCACATCAGTGCCTGACCTCACAAATGCGCTTCTGGAAGAATGGTCAAACCTTAGTTCCAGTGAAGGGAACTCTTAAGGTGCCAGCATACCAAGACATTTTGGACAATTTCATTCTCCCAACCTTGTGGGAACAGTTTGGAGATGGACCCTTCTGCTCAACAGTGCATAAAGCAAGATCCATAAAGACATGGATGAGCAAGTTTGGGGTGGAGGAACTTGACTGGCCTGCAACGAGTCCTGACCTCAACCCGACAGACCACCTTTGGGATGGATTAAAGCGAAGACTGGGGACCAGGCCTTCTCGTCCAACATCAGTGCCTGACCTCACAAATGCGCTTCTTGAAGAATAGTGAAACATTCCCATAGACACTCCTAAACCTTGTGGACGGCCTTCCCAGAAAAGTTGAAGCTGTTATAGCTACAAAGGTTGGGTCAACTCAATATTGAACCCTACGGAATAAGACTGGGATGCCTTTAAAGTTCATGTGCGTGTAAAGGCAGGCGTTCCAATACTTTTGGTAATATAGTGTATTTTCCAGTGTAGGGATTTCCTCTCTGTCATTAGGTGTGTGATTACACTCGGTAAGTGTAGAAGGATTTGTTCCATCAGTTCCTGAAATGTCTGAAATAATTAAATTTACAGCAGGGGCAATTCTTTCTGTGGTTCCTACTCTGCCAGTACCTGTGTGCAGGGTGTAGGACAATACCTAACCCTTTACATTAAACATATCAAAGAACTCTGAAGTGGCAACGAATATCTACTTTGGTCGTCTAGAACAGTGTTTCTCAACCTTATATGGTGAAGTACCCCTGCAGGTCTAAAAAAATTTGCCAAGTACCCCATCTCACTGATGAGGCTGTACTGATAGGCAGCGCTGATGAGGCTGCACTGATAGGAGACACTGATGAGGCTGCACAGATAGGAGGCACTGATGAGTCTGCACTGATAGGCGGCACTGATGGGGCTGCATTGATAGGGGGCACTGATGAGGCTGCACTGATAGGAGGCACTGATGAGGCTGCACTGATGGGGCTGAACTGATAGGCGGCACTGATGAGACTGCACTCATAAGGCCGCACTGATGGGCAGTGATGAGGCCGCACTTATAGGCAGCACTGATGAGGTTGCACTGATGAAATTGCACTGAAAGGGGGCACTGATAGTAGGCACTGATGTGACAGCACTGATGAGGTGGCACTGAAAGGCGGCACTGATGGGGCTGCACTGATAGGGGGCACTGATAGGAGACACTAATGAGGCTGCACTGATAAGAGGCACTGATGAAGCTACACTGATAGGTGGCACTGATGAAGCTGCATTGATAGGCGGCACTGATGGGGCTGCACTGATGGGCACTGATGAGGCTGCACTGATGGGCATTGATGAGGCTGCACTGATGGGCACTGATGAGGAGGCACTGATAAGGCTGCACTGATAGGTGGCACTAATAGGTGGCACTGATGGGGCTGCACTGATAGGCGGCACTGTTGGGGCTGCACTGATAGGGGGCACTGATAGGGGGCACTGATGGCTGGGCCTGCTGGCATGTGTAATTCCTGAGCAGGCAGGACTCACCTTTTTTCCTGTCTGCAGTAGCTGGCTATGTGGATTGTGGAGTGGAGATCAGGGAGCCGCAGCAGATATCTTCTTCACACATGGCTGGCAGGATATTCTAGGCACGCTGGAGAGGGGGAGGAGCTGGGAGAGGAGAGCACATGGAGCCGCCTACTGACTGGTCAGTTACCCCTGGCCGGGGTAACATCTTCTGGCCAGCGTGCTGCGATTATAGGCTCCAGTGCATTGCGGGGTGAACAGCTTCCCCGATTGTTAGACGTGCAACACGACTGCAGCGAGCCACTGGAGACTGCTATGTGTGCGGAAGGCAGGGCAGAGCACTGGGAGTACCCCCTGCCCATGGTGCACGTACACCCAGGGGTACCACGGGTTGAGAAACCCTGGTGTAACCTACTGAACAAGACTGAGAGACCATTCAAAGGCTCAGGAAACCTTTACAGGTGTTTTGAATGAATTAGCTGATTAGAGTGTGAGCCCATGGGGCTGATTTACTAAAGCTGGAGAGTGCAAACATTGGTGCAGCTGTGCATGGTAGCCAATCAGCTTCTGACCTCAGCTTGTCCAATCCAAGCTTTGACAATAAAACCTTGAAGCTGATTGGTTTCTGTGTGGAGCTGCAGCAAATTTTGCACTTTCAAGCTTTAGTAAATCAACCCCAATGAGTCTTCAATATTCAACTTTTACAATATTCTAATTTTCTGAGATACTGAGTTTTGGTTTTCACTCTCTGTGAGCCATAATCCTCACAATGAAAAGAAAGAAATGCTTGAAATATATCACTCTGTGTAATGAATCCACATAATATAGGAGTCTCACTTGTTGAAATGAATTACTGAAATAAATTAATTTTTGATGATATTCTGATTTTTTGAGATGCTCCTGTATATTGCAGCTTATCAACCATTAAATGTGGTGGCTGCTTTTGTTTTCTTTTTTAAGCTTTTCCCCCACTGTTTTCACCCAGTGATCTGGCCAATAGAACACCTCCTGTATTATAATGACTCCACTCTGGAGCACATTTGGACAGCAGCATTGTCAGTCTGGGTGGAGGGGAGTCTTAAATGTACTAGCAGATTTAGATACACTAACAAACTGAAGCCAAACTTCAGCTAATACTGTATAAGCCGTTACAGCAAACAGTTTTTTTTTAACTTTAGGATGAAGGTTTTACTTGAATAAACAAAAGCTAATTATTGTAAGCACTCCTGTCAGTGTTAAATGGTTTGTCTCATCCCTCTAACTGCTACATCTGCAAGAGAGCTTGCTTGTTTGAAAAAAATAACAGCCTTACTGGCCGGATCACCCGGTAAAATAGAAGAAAGAAAATCCAAAAAAGAAAACAAATGCAGTCATCACATCACCTATGAATTGGTAAGCTGTCATATACTGTAATGAAGGTTTGCTTTTGGGTTTATTACTGCTCTAAAGTCATATTAAAGGCTTGTATTTTTTTGTAAAGAAAAATAAAATTAAAATAACAAACGTGTCATACTTGGTGGTTTTGCACAGAGCAGCCCGGATCCTCCTCTTCTCAGGACCTCCACTGTCTCCTCCCTCCTGCTGAGTGCCCCTAAGTAAGCAGCTTGCTCTGGGGGCACCCAATCGGGCTCGCTCAACATCCTCTGCTCTGTGTATCCATTCACACACAGAGCAGCGGCTCAGCCCTTCCCCCTCTCTCTCCACATTGGCTCACTGGCTGTAATTGACAGCAGCGGGAGCCAATGAGAAGGGAGAATCCCTGGAGGGCTGAGGCTCTTGCACACATTGCTGGATCAAGATGGGGCTCAGGTAAGTATTAGGGGTGCTGCTGCACACAGAAGGTTTTTTGTTATCTTATTGCACAAATTGTATCAAGGTAAAAAACCTTCTGCCTTTAGAACTATAATAAGGCCCGATAGATAAAGCTTTCTTTTTCAAAATGCTATATTGTTGCCTTTTATTGTGACATGCCAGCAATGTATTCATGCATGCTTGTAAAGTTACTGAAAGGTTCACTTTAAGGGAAAGCCAGATGAGACTGGCACAGCAGATACACTATATTACCAAAAGTATTGGTACACCTTCCTTTACACGCACATGAACTTTAATGGCATCCCAGTCTTAGTCTGTAGGGTTCAATATTGAGTTGGCCCACCTTTTGCAGCTATAACAGCTTCAGCTCTTCTGGGAAGGCTGTCCACAAGGTTTAGGAGTGTCTATGGGAATGTTTGACCATTCTTCCAGAAGCACATTTGTGAGGTCAAGCACTGATGTTGGACGAGAAGGCCTGGCTTGCCTTCTAATCCAAAAAATAATAAAAATAAAAACTACTGACACCGTCCACTGCCCTACTGACACCAATCTTTGCTTTACTGACACCGTCCACTGCCCTACTGACACCAATCTTTGCTTTACTGACACTGTCCACTGCTCTGCTGATATTACACACATGTGTGTTTGTGCTCTGGGGTGCACACCCTAATGCAATAGTCTGCACACCCCAATGTTAGGTACACATTTAACCCTTTAATGTTATCCCCTTCCCAGCCAGTGTCATTAGTACAGTGACAGTGCATATTTTTAGCACCGATCGCTGTATTCGTGTCACTGGTCCCCAAAAAGTGTCAAAAGTGTCAGTTAATGTCCGATTGGCCGCTGCAATATTGGAGTCCTGTTATAAGTCGCTGATCACCGCCATTACTAGTAAAAATAAATAGAAATATCCCATAATTTGTGGATGCTATAAGTTTTGCGCACACCAATAAATATTTGCTTATTGGCATTTTTGTGTTACCAAAAATATGTAGCAGAATACATATTGGCCTAAACTGATGAAGAAATTTGATTTTTCACTTTTTTTATTGGATATGTTTTATAGCAGAAAGTAGAATATATTGTTTTTTTTTTCAAAAAATGTTGGTCTTTTTTTGTTTATAAATGCAAAAAATAAAAAATGCAGAGGTGCTCTATTTGTGGGAAAAAAGGACATCCATTTAATTTATGTACAGTGTCGCACAACCACGCAATTGTCAGTTAAACTAATGCAGTGCCCCATTGCCTGGTCAGGAAGGGGGTAAATCTTCCGCACCTAATGAGGCTAAATTAAAATAATAATAATATATTTTTTTTAAATACTCAAAAATTAAAGTTCCCATTCCCCCCTCCCTCCTTTTTTCACTTTCTTTTTAACTGTTAATATATTCCTATATACTTTAAATTTGGATTTATTGTATAAATTATATACAATGTTGTAATTTCTATTTTTAAAATAAAAAAATATCTATAGAAAAAAAATTTAAAGTTACATCCAAGCAAAAAAAAAACCCCACCCCCACATACGAATGTAAACACATGTATGTACTAAAGCGCCAATTGCGATACACATGTTACATATCGCTGGGCACGCCAGAGAGAGAGCAATATTACTACCAGACCCTCTCTGTTACACTAAACAGATGACCTATAGAGGGCGCTGAAAGCGTTGCCTATGGAAAATATAGGGTACTAAAGTCTGACACCATTTCTGATTCCCCGTCACAGTCTGATTCCCATTTATATAGGAAACAATATTCATCCTCCAGGTTCCCCCCATACCTGAAAAGCATCCATTTAGCTTGAATAGGTGCTGCTATGTAGTCATAGATTATTTGGGATTACAAACATAAATGTCAAGCGGTTACGAATTAGAAGAGGGAATACGGCGTTTCTATGGAGATCATTTTACAAACTCCGCCCATAATTTTACTAGAGGTATCTTTGCGGCATAAGGGAGAAGATTA
>BLSH010532960.1:90281-116891 GCA_018402905.1 Glandirana rugosa | reverse complement strand
GCCCACCACTGAGGCTTTAGTGTCCATACCTCACTGCAGCCCAGTAACATTAGGGCTTGTTCAGTGGGGCAGCAGGGGGCAGTAAAAGCAGGTGGTTGAGTCACAGTTTTACTGCCCCCCGCAACTGCCCTCCTAAACTAGGGCATGCAGCTGCTCAGGGCTATACACGTGCTGTGACCACAATGCAGTGCTTCACGGCCACTGCAAAAAGAAAATAGATATTGCCCTAGCCACATTTTTTGACCTGAAAGTGTTTTTTACATGGAATATCCATGCCCCTCACAACATCATGAGCTTGTTATGCTATTAATACAGTTTTTAAGCATACAGTAAAACCTCGGATTGCGAGTAACACGGATTATGAGCGTTTCGCAATATGAGCTTTTTTTTTTTTTTAAATCCTGACTCGGATTGCGAGCGATGTCTTGCAAGACGAGCAGGATTAAAGCCTCTGTGCATGCAATACCGCATGTGACCAGAGGTGCGGGGGCACTAGTGAGGCTCCAAAATGCTCGGAGAACCCGAAAGTGTCAACATTCCTGAGTGTCTCAGAGCGTCTCCGAGATTCTCCAAGCGTTTCCGAACCTCACCAGCGCCCCCGCACCTCTGGCCACATACAGTACTGCATAGACAAGCAGTGACTGTGGAACAAATTATCTGAGATTCCATTGTTTCCTATGCAAAACGCATTAAAAACACGCTATAAACGAACAACATGCTTTTCTGCTGCGTCTCCATTGAAGTCTATTGAACCAAAAAGGCATTTTAAAAAGTCCCTGACCCTTTCTAAAAACGCAGAGGCACAAAAATGCATTGATGTGAACATGTTCCATGTTAAAAACCATGTTCTGCCTTTCTGTAAAAAGCATGAAAAAACACATATATCAGAGGGCTGGATAAAGTCTTGCAGGGGGCCAATGTGACGGAATGCCTGACACCCAGCCTGGGTGCTTCCGCCAAGATACAGCTTCCTCCAGTCTGGAACCAGGAACCAGGTATTATAGCTGAGCACCCAAGAACTAGAGGACACTAGCTTAGGTGCAAACTGGAACTCTTTCTTGTGAACTCACACATAACTTATATTACACAAGTTCAGGTAAGAGCTTAATCTGATCGCGTTATGCAAACAGTAAGATAATTAACATAGGGAACAGCCAACATAAGCAGTAATCTAATTAAGCAGTAAGGTACCTAAACACCTAGACAAGCCTAGATGACTCAATTAACAATGGGTATTTACACATAGGAGGCACACAATGGGCAAGTGATACCATGGGAGAAAGACACCTTAGTAAACAGATTATAGCAGGAGACCCCAGCATCTGGTTATTTAAGCTGATTATATTAACATCTGCTCTGAGTCTAGGAAGGGGGAAGCAGTCATTGCTGGTTTGGGCACAGAGGCCCCAAATCTGTATCCAGGTCCTAGGTTCCCAGAGTCTGTATGCTTCAGGGAGACATGGACCAAAATCTGAAGCAAAATCACTCCAAGGGTCCCCCAGGCACACACCTCCCAAAGAATAGGGCCCCTCAAAAGCCAGGGCCCATAGTCAGTAGGCAAGAGGCTACCCTTCAGTCACCTCCAAAAGCCCCTGTCCTGGTTGGGTCTGTCACAGCCAGATTTGGCCCACGTGCCATAGTTTGAAGACCCCTGGTGTAGTGCACTTTGCTCTCATTTTACAACAAAGCCTCAGAGCTTTACTCAGCAGCACTCACCCGAGTTTTACAAAATGTCCCAGAGCTGGATGAGTTGACTATCCCTTTAATTTGATGTTATGGATAAACCACATTTCCTCTTTCTAGTGAACCTTCGGTCAGGAGATATATATCTGCTTCCCTATGGCAGAAATGAACCCTTCTATACAAACCATGTGATCTGTATTATGAGAATTTTCTGTTGTACCACAGAGCATTCCTAAAAGGAGGAAATTGGTCTCCTCATGTTTTTAAACAGCTTGTTTATTTCTGATATTCATTACAGCTTGACATTCACCAAAGAAACAAATGCATGACATTTCCAAAATACTGCTCATCACTGTTAACTCATCAGATTTCCAATATTTTCTTACAGAGACGTACAGCGATCCCTTTAGTAAATTAATGATGAGTGGGTTGTTTCGCTGAACTTGATTTCACAATATTACTGATTTTCCCTTTGTGAAACTAAAGTCGGAAATACTTACCTCCATTCCAGTGGTCAGACGCCTGTGAGGTCTCTCGCCAACGCCGCCCATCTTCTCCCCGACTTTTTCCAAGTCTCGGTCTTCAGCTGTCTTGATTGGACGATGAGGAATGACTTTGGTCCCACGCATGCTCTAATAGACCCCAGATCTCTCCATAAAGAAGGCCTGTCATGCTTATTGCTATTACAAGGGATATTATTCACCCCTTGTAATAGCAATAAAGTTGATCAAAATAAATAAATAAATAAAGGGACAATGTAAAAATAAAAGTTAAAGTCCTGAACACATATGTAAATGGTGATCACACCACACATGTTAGATATCGCCGCGAATGTAAGAGCAAGAACAACTATTTTATCTGCAAACCTCCTATGTAAAGTGTAGATGGTTCAAATCTTCAGCAGGGACCCGCCGAGATTTGAAACCTGTATGGGCAGGCTGAATGTACCCATGTTGATTGATCAATCAACTTCGGTACAACCAGCTTGTCTGATTTTACATGTAAATATTGCTAGCGGCTGTTATAGCCCCCAGCAATAATCACTGTGTTCTCCTGGCAGGGACTGCTCCACCCGCCCCCCTGCCGGGCTAACACAATAGCTTAGTGGGAGGGATTTCCCCATCAACTTTGACTGTGTTGATGGGGGTATCAAGCGACTTTCTAATTGCACTGTCTATGGTCGGCTTAACTCTAAACTGTTAACCTGTAAAGGCTTTTAAAGGCGCTTATGGAGATTTTTAGGTACTGTAGTGTGGCTCCGTTCCATGGACGTATGCAATTTTAACCACTTGCCTACTGGGCACTTTCACCCCCTTCCTACCCAGGTCAATTTTAAGCTTTCAGCGCTGTCACACTTTGAATGACAATTGCACGGTCATGCAACACTGGATATTCGTGGTGAGTACCCTGTGCTAAAAATCCAAGACCAGAGATGTCACTGTTGAGTATAATGGTAAAAGTGCTAGTGCTTATAAACTATGCAAAGTGGAAAATGCTGCAATATGATACTGTGCTCACAGCTACACATATAACGAAAGAAATATAAAGTGATAATACTGCGCACTATGTCTGTCTATAAAGCCACCATCTGTGATCAAAAATATATGTGCAATACAATATAAGTGCATAACATTTCAATCCTAGTAGAAATCCCTTCCAAGGGGAAATTGCCAATAAATCTGCTATTCGTGCTTAATATACATAAAAATAAAGTGCATGTGTTTCAACAAAAAACTGCGATAGTCCAATCAGCATATAGCAGTTCACCAAAATACAGTTGAATGTTAAGGTGCTTCAAAACAACTGTGGTGCATATCCAATCTTCTTATATAAAGTGCTAGTGCTGCCTTCACCTCCACCTTTGTGCAAACTGTGCGCTCACCTCTAGGGATAGTAAACAAGGCTCAAAGGTGTGTAATTCTAGCAGGATGGATGGGGTGGTACTCCTGAGTCTCCTCTCCAGCCTGTGTTTGGCCCCAGCACCTCCGCCCGGTCACTGTCTCTGGTAGCTCCACGGGGTGTATAAATGGGTCACGAGCCATGCCTACGCATTACGTCACATCACGTGACTTTCCCTGAGGAAGTCAAATGATGTGATGTAACGCGTAGGCGTGGCCTGTTACCGCAAGTGACGTGAGAGGCAGCTTGATGCCTTTTTTACTTGTTTTTATGCTGATTTGATTTTTATTGATGTAAGCGCATTTTAACCTTAATAAACCATATCGCTATTATTAACAATACTACACTATGAGAGGCCCCTCCGTTTTGACCAATTTATACACCCTGTGGAGCTACCAGAGACAGTGACTGGGCGGAGGTGCTGGGGCCAAACACAGGCTGGAGAGGAGACTGTCAGGGTGAGGAGAGGAATGCCGATAACTGGCAAATCATGTTCACACTGTGATCAGCTGTGATTGGACACAGCTTGACACATAGTAAAGAGCCTCAGTGAATGGCTCTTTTCCCCGATCTGTAATCAGCTGTGTCCAGAGGACACAGCAATCACAGATCTCTGCCAATGTGCGCCTCACGGGGCATGCGGGCAGCACGATCACGAGAGGACGTCCAATGTAAGCCCACGCTGTAACTGTCTTTTGGCTATAGCATGGGTGGAAATAGGTTAAAGTGTGACATGTTAGGCATCTATTTAATCAGCATAACATCAAACGTTGAATTTTACCAAAATCGGGTATTAAATTGTGTTTGTGTGCAATATAATTCATTAAAATGTATTTTTTTCCCAAAAATTACTTTTGAAGAACCACTGCGCAAAAATTATGTGACGTAAAGAATTGCAACACCCACCATTTTATTCTCCGGGGTCCCTGCTTAAAAAAAAAAAAAGATATAATGTTTGGGGGTTCTAAGTAATTTTCTAGCAAATAAAATGTAGATTTTTACATATACAGCGTGCAGTACAGCCAGAGCAAGGGAGAGCACACTGAGCATGCATGCTGTTTGAATAGTCCAGAGTGGCCGCTAGGGAAGGGGGGGGCGCACAATTGTAATGTCCAGCCCATCCTGCAAGTGGCAGGACGGTGGGGGAGTAAAAGGGCCAGCTTTTTTTTGCAGAGTGACATGTATAAAGGGAAGACGTGCACTGTTCAAAACAGGAGGAACACTGGTATGTGCTATTCAAAGCATATGGACCTGCATAGGGAGATTTTAGGAAAATCTTGCCAAATGCAAACTTGCACTTTAATATATCACTTGATTTTTGAATGTATAAATATGTGGCACAAAAAAACAGGAAGAACAAGAAAGCTAACCCATTGTATTTAGGAAAAGTTTTATTAGACCATATACATGTCAATAGGATAAGGACGCTTCAAGGTGGAACCCCCCTTTAAATATCTACAGCTGTGATCTACATGCTGTACAAATAGCTGTGATCAGTGGTAGCAGCTGACTCTACAATCTGTCCCTTGCTACCTGGGACTTCATTTCTACAGATCAGGAAATCATAAACATTTGATTGGCTATGTAAATCTGTAAAGTGTGCCTGTAGGCAAAAGGCAACACCTCTCCCCTGTATGTGAAGCTGTAGGAGGCCGCGTATTGTGCTGTCTGAGCTGTGACGGGAAGTGTAGGTGTGCTGTCATGCCTGGTGTTAACATTTAATTAACATCTAATCACATAACTGTAAAACTAACATATAAGTCATAAGTCAGCTTACATCTGTTTTGCACTGTTATATGTCTGCGGGTTATCACACGGAGTCTTAATAGGTCTTTGTGTGTCCTGTGAGGTTGGCGTCAAAAGGAAACTATTTATTGTATATAAGTCATTATTGCAAAGTTTTTCTAATGGGAAGATGTTAGATGACTTAGGTTTGATTTTTAACGTATTTGCTCTTCCATGTTTTTCTATTATATGGATTATAGAGATTTGTAGACTAGCCACTAGAGGGAGCTCTGTATTTCAATGCAATTATTGAGCCCCTCTGCTTAAAGATGAAATCCAGGCAAACTACTAAATACACAGATGAAATACTTTTAGGGAGCAGGGTCTTCAACTATATTGAACATGTCGGATCTGTATTTCTGATGTAAAATACAATACCCTTTATTGTTAAAAGAATAAATAAATACATATAAGGAAGCATATTTACCTGCCAAAGGGTTTGTATTTCTGCCCATCCAGTCCTAAAATCTACACAGTTCTGTCACAGGGCAGGGCAAAAAAAACATAATTTTTCTCTGCTGCGGTTAAATAACACTTACAGGTCCTCCCCTTCCCGCAGCCCAGTCAGAGCAGGAGAAGCAGCGAAGTGGTGAGGTCATCCCTCTGTAACTCTTCTCTCTCCTGCCATCAGCATGTCCCATGTTATCACATGAATACTGCAGCATACCTGACTGCTTTTGCTGCTGCTTTTCCATCTCCCAGTCTGAGTTTTGCTGTAAAATCGCCTGCAAAAGATAAATTCTACTTACTCTGCTTGCATTAAAAAAATACACGTTTATTAAATTGATAAATTGATGCCTTCAGTATCAGCCTAGAAGACCCCAGTTAGTAATATCATTTTAGAAGTACTGGCGCAGGGCTAATTGCCTTTAACCTTTTCCCAAACACGTAACGCATATGTGGGCGGTAGCAAGGAGGGTGGGCATTAACACCCATACACTGTACATACTGTATGCACCCATAGTGGTCAAGGTTTCTGTGCTGGGAGCACAATCACTGCGTGTTCCCAGCACAGTGGCCGGGCTGTCACAGACTAAGGCCTTGAAGGGCAGAAATGCGTCAGATTCTGCCAGGAAGGGCATGCCAATAACCAAGATGGCAGCCGGAGAAGATCCCCTGTCCTTCATGTCCCACTAAGAAGAACTGCACGGGCGTGCTTGCGTGCACATGTGCGCCAATACAGAACAGGATGCCACCACAAGTGTGCATGCACGGGAACACGCACGCGCACCCTGTGACAGTCCTTGTTGCCAAATGGGCTATTTAAACTGGCTCATTCCCCAGGACCAATGCTATCTGTTTGCCTGTACCTGTTTCAGTTGAACTACCTGGCTTGCTCCTGACTACTCCTGCTATCTGCGTGCATCTGACCCAGGCTTGTCTTTGACTATGCTCCTGCCTGCTCCTTCTGCTACCTCCCTGCCAGCCCGTTACCAAACCTGCCTGCACCTGACTCCGCTTCTGTATCAGCACTGGTTCTGGATTTGTTCACCAGTGTCTGATCCAGCCTGCATGCACCTGCCTGTGCTCCAGTTCTTACCAACATGAGTCCCGCTAGCTGCTGTACCCATGCTCCAGTCCGTGGCACCCAAGTACCAGTCTACTCCAGTCTCCAGCCTGTCAGCTGTCCATGGCTCTTTACCCCGACCTGTCCGCTGCAATGTCACAGTCCCGATAAAAATCTCAGATTGCCGCCATTACTAGTAAAAAAGAAATAATAAAAATGCCATAAATCTATTCTCAT
The DNA here is from genome assembly GCA_018402905.1 of Glandirana rugosa. Classification (NCBI taxonomy): domain Eukaryota; kingdom Metazoa; phylum Chordata; class Amphibia; order Anura; family Ranidae; genus Glandirana; species Glandirana rugosa. Next base: position 109,780 of record BLSH010532960.1, on the reverse strand, counting down.
AGTTTGTAGACGCGATAACTTTTGCGAAACCCAAACAGTATACGCCTATTGCGATTTTTTTTTTACCAAAAATATGTAGAAGAATACATATCACCCTAAACTGATGAATCATTTTTTTTTTTTTTGGATATGTATTATAGCAAAAAGTAAAAAATTGTCACTCAAAATTGTCGCTCTTTGTTTATAGTGCAAAAAATAAAAACCGCAGAGATGATCAAATAACACCAAAAGAAAGCTCTATCTTGTAGGAAAAAAATAATTTTGTTTGGGTACAACGTTGCTTCACCGCGCTATTGTCAGGTAAAGTGATGCAGTGCCATATCGCAAAAAGTGCTCTGGTCGGGAAGGGGGCAAAGTGGTTAAGGACCCAGCCTATTTCTGACACTTGTTGTTTACAAGTTAAAATCAGCATTTTTTGCTAGAAAATTACTTAGAACCCCCAGATATTATATCTTTTATTTTAGCAGAGACCCTAGAGCACATATGTCAAACACAAGGCCCGCGGGCCGAATGCGGCCCTCCAGGCCTTGTCATGTGGCCCTCGCACCCAGTTTTGCAGCCGGAATGTGGCAGAACTCCATTTTGCCACCTCCAACTTTCACCCTCTGCTTCCGCTCCCTGCAAGGTGAGACAAAGCCGCCTACAAAGGGAGGTAGTAGAGCCAGGGAAGGTAGGAGAGAGATGCAAGGATGCTTCGGTGAAGGGGTTGGTGTTGCACATTGTGCATAGCGCACCCTTATACCCTGCATTCTGTACACTGCACACCCCTGAACTTTGTATGTAATGCATTCCTGAACCCTGCACTCTGTACATAGCATAAACCTCAGTTCTGCACTCTGTACATAACGTACCCTTGAACCCAGCACTTTTTACGTATCGCACCCAAGATACAACTGGCCCTTTTAGGGCAACCATACGGCTAATGCGGCCCTCGATGAAATGGAGTTTGACACCCCTGCCCTAGAGAATGAAATGGAGATCCTTACAATACTTTATGTCACACCTTATTTGCACAGCGGTCTTACAAATGCAATTTTATTTAAAAAATACACTTTTTTGAATTACAAAATAAGAAAACAGTAAAATTAGCCAATTTTTTCTACAACGTGAAAGACAATGCTATGCTGAGTAAATTGATGCCAAACATGTCATGCTTCAAAATTGCGCCCGCTCGTGGAATGGCGACAAACTTTGGTACTTAAAAATCTCCATAGGTGACATTTAAAAATGTCTACAGGTTACCAGTTTAGAGTTACAGAGGAGGTCTTGGGCTAGTATTATTGCTCTCGCTCTAACAATTACATCGATACCTCACATGTGTAGTTTGAACACCGTTTACATATGTGGGCGCGTCTTGTTTTTTTTTTCTTACTTATTTTACTTTTTATTTTTTATTATTACACTGTCCCTTTAAAAAAAAAAAAATTTTGATCACTTTTAATGTAAACATCCCTTGTAATAGAAATAAGCAGGACAGGGCCTCTATAATGTAGGATCTGGGGTCAAAAAGACCTCAGATAGCACATTTACACTTAAAAGCAATAAAAAAATAAAAATTAAAAACCACTTCCCGACCGCGTAATGACTATAAGCGGCGACAGTGTGGCTTTGTGGGCATGACACTAGGGGGCGAGCGCACACCGCCGGTGGCACGCGCCCGTGCCCACTGCACGCTCCCTGAGCGGGGCTGCAGGTCGGGCGGACTCGATGTCCGCCGGTGACCCGCGATCGCCTGTGACAGAGCCAGAATGGGGAACCCCCGATGTAAATACGGCGGTTCCCCGTTCTGACAGGCGGCATGTTAGAGATCTACTGATCCCTGTACTCGGGATCAGTTAGATCTCTGGTGCCCTTGGCAGCCCAGCCCCCTCACAGTTAGAACACGCCTAGGGAACACAGTTAACCCCTTCACTGCCCCCTGCAGGTTAACCCCTTCCCTGCCAATGACATTTATACACTAATCAGTGGATATTTCAATTTCTGATCGTTGTATAAATGTCATTGGTCCCAAAAAAGTGTCAAAAATATCCGACATATCCGCTCCAATATCACAGTCCTGATAAAAATCGCAGATCGCCGCCATTACTAGTAAAAAAAAATGTAAAAACGCCAAAAATGAATCCTCATGGTTTGTAAATGCGGCCACTTTTGCGCAAACCAATCAATAGATGCCAATTGCGATTTTTTTTTTTACCAAAAATATGAGGAAGAATATAAATCGGCCAATGCCGATGAATAAATTAGTTTTTTTTATATTTTTTTGGATATTTATGTTAGCAAAAGGTAAGAAATATTGTTTGTTTTTGCAAAATTGTCTCTCTTTTTTTGTTTATAAAGGTGATCAGAAGTGATGCAGAGGCGATCAAATACTACCAAAAGAAAGCTCTATTTGTGGGAAAAAAAAGGACGCAAATTTTGTTTGGGTACAACGTCGCACAACCGCACAATTGTCAGTTAAAGCGACGCAGTGCCGAATCGCAAAAAGTGCTCTGGTCCTAAGGTGGGAAATCCTTCCGGTTAAGTGGTTAAAAAAAAAAATTGTCCCTTAGAGGCCGGAAGGCGGAAGTGATGTTTGATGTTGCTCCAGTGCTCCAAGGGCATGGAGTCCAGTGGGGGCCATCTTGTCTTCACTTGACTTCCTGCCCATCCATCCTAGGGATCAGATAGCTTCCGTCGCTACCGATGGCTCTGGAAAGCCGCGGAGATGCCCAGGAAGGGGCGGGAGGGGGCACCTCTCCCGCCGCCCATAAAAGTGATCTCGTGGCGAATTTGCCTCTGAGACCACTTGTATGCTAAAGCGGACTGCACGCCGTTTAAAAATATACTGGAGTTATGGCAGCTAACTGCTGCCTTAACAACGGTGTATAATGTCAAATTAGAGATTGTATATCCACGGTGGGCGGTCCGGAAGTGGTTAAATCTATGGTGGCAGTTTGATAGTTACTGTCATCCCTCCATTTGATACAAATAAGTTTCTTCTAAAATTAAGGTTTCTCTCTGCTGCTGTCACACAAAACACAATGGAAGTTTACAGATACACTTTGATGCTGCTGAAGTCACAAGGCATGTGCCTTTCATCTCCTCTGGATATTTTAGGACACTTACAAGTCAAAAGTACATGAAAATAAAATAGGAAATGATTAATACAAAGTAGGATAAAGGCAGCCATGAACATTTCACATCTCTGTGTCAATAGCAACACTATTTTTAGGCTGCTTTCACACAGGGGCGACCCGACTTCAGCGCGACTTCGCTAGGCGATTTCAGCGCAACTTTTAGCGCGATTTTCAGGGCGACTTCAGCACGACTTATGCCAGGCAACCTTGCCTGTGGCCAATCAAAGAAGGGAGGTAGGGGGCTGCCCCAAATAAATTCTATTCTTTTCACTACAAAGTCGCTTGCATTTAGATGGGGGATCCGACTTGGAGGCGACTTCCATTGAATTCTTTGGGCACAAGTTGGATAGAAGTCGCCTCCAAGTAGTACAGGAACCTTTTCTGAAGTCGGAGCGACTTCACTATTGTACATTAAGACGGCTCCCACTCATTTCAATGGGATTTCCCTTGTCCAGTGACTTGGGGCGACTTGAGGCCACTCAAGACGGAGCGCAAGATCGCCCCTGTGTGAATGGGCACTTAGGCACCTGAAACCCAACATCAGACTACTTGTTACTTTTAGGCCCCTTTCACGCGGGGCGGATCCGTTTTGACCAACTCCACTTGTTCAGCAGGGATCGATCCGTTGATCCCCACTGAGCAGGCGGATGACAGCTCCTTCTCTGCTCACTGTGCAGAGACGGAAATATCAGAGTCCCGCTTTCCTCTATGGGAAGATCAGATGAAAATGGATCTCCTGCCATACGTCTGTTTTCAGCGGATTTTGTCGCATTGGATGTCAGCAGACACATATCCACTGGCATCCACCTCCCCATAGAGGACAACGGGTGGCCCTGAAAAACGGACAGGCGGACCTGATCAGTCCGATCGTGCGAAGGGGGACCTAACATTTAAACTGGACCTTTCGAAAACTTCATATAAAATCAACAACAGCATAACAGGAGGCAGAGCTACATATGATCACTGTGATCAGCTGTCCCAGAAGTCCATCCCACTGGCTTCCAATTGTAAATGGTAACCAGGAGCTGTCAGCGACAGCTTGGCCAGTGTGCTGGGAGCAAGGAAGAGAAGGCGCACATATATAGTAGCATGTAGAACAGATAGTCCGTTTTTGTTTGTTTGTTTTGCATGCTAGTCGCATATTGAAAATGAAGAGTTTACTAAAGTTAGGAAAATTCTTGTAAGATAGAATAAAAAATCTGAAGTGAAGTGATGTGTTGTAGTGTATAAATGAAAATTGTACCATCTGGGATCATATGACAAAAATGTACGTGCTTGTCCGAACGGATAATATTGGCCTTAAGGCCCACCCACTAATGCTGATGCAGATATGCGTAGCGCTAGTGGGAACAGGTTCATTTAGCCTCAAGCACATACTTCAGCTGTTGTGAAGATTTTTAAATGGTAAGTATCTGTTTTGTAATGAGCATGCATTCCCCTTTCTCATAGAGATCAATAAAATGGAGCCAGCCGTCAGTCTAAGCAGTATTGGGTGGAGCAGGGGTGTGGCTTAGAAAGAGTTCCTATTGTTCTATTATAGATTTGGTCCTGGGACTCCTCAATGGTGCCTACCCAATAAGTCAATTATATATTGGTGGGTGTCACCACAAAAACCAATTAACCAACAAAATAAAAGAAAAAGTAAATCATGACATCAACTTATTACTATCACATAGAAATACCTAGGTATAGGTATGCAACTAAAATGTTAAAGGGGAAGTAAAACCCTGATGGGGTTTACTTCCTCTATATTCTCCTGCAAAGTAGAAACATAATGGGCTATTATGCATTGCATAGTCACTTACCTGCAAACGAAGCCTGCGACGTCCAGCGATGTCCCCTGTGCAGGCAGCGTCCATCTTCAGCCCCTCTTCCTTCCACGGCCGCGACTCCGGCTCTGTGACTGGCCGGAGTCACGTGACGTCACTCCCGTGCATGAGCGCTGGACCCGCCAGTCACGGCACAATCTCAGTGAAGAAACGACATGGAGGCCGTTTCTTCACTGCACATGTGCCGAAATGACGTTGGCACATCTAGTACACTGTATATCTCCTAAACCGTGCAGGACACCTACAGGTAAGCCTTATCATAGGTTAAAGTGGTTGTCATGAGTTGACAACCACTTTAAAGGAGTTGTAAAGGCAGAAGGTTTTTTATCGTTATGCATTCTATGCATTAAGTTGAAAAACCTTTTGTGTGTAGCAGCCCCCCCCCCAGCACCCCCAATTACTTACCTGAGCCCCTTCTCTCTCTAGCGATGTCCACAAATGTCTAAGCCGTCTGGGACACTCCTCCTGATTGGCTGAGACACAGCAGCAGCGCCATTGGCTCCCCCTGCTGTCAATCAAAGTCAGTCAGCCAATCAGAGGATGGAGGGGGCGGGGCCGGGACGGGCTCCATGTCTGAATGGACACAAGGGCGCTCTGACTCGGCCCGGGTGCCCCCATAGAAAGCTGTCGGCTGTGGAGGCCTTTGTTAGGAGGGAGGGGCCAGGAGCAGCAAAGAGGGACCTGAGAAGAGGAGGATCCTGGTTGCTCTGTGCAAAACCACTACACAGAGGAGGTAAGTATAACGTTTGTTAGTTAAAAAAAAAAACTAGACTTTACAATCACTTTAATGGTATTGTGGACAGCCGCTGTCTGTGCTGTCCTTGCAGGTAAGCCAGTATGAATAAATAATTCAGACAGCGCTTGCTCAACCATGAACTGATGGAATATATAACTGCTATAGTGAATAATATAAATTCCCACTATAATAGTGTAACCAATTAATATTCCAAAATGCTATAAAGTCGCAAATATAGAAACTTAGCGCAAAAAAGTCTTTCTGTGCAATAAAGTGCTTCGTACTCTGTTCCCAGAATGTTTCCTGTGTGTCCACCACTTGAAAAGATGTAATCTCTCCGCACTCACTAGATGTTGGTGACTCACTTACTGTATAGTAAGGAAAGTCAGATAGACTTGTAGGTCTTTCTGGGGGGACCTATCCCATTATAATGTGCTCTGGTGAGTCCCACAGGTCCAGACTCCCTCTAAATTACAGCCTGATCTTATCTTTACTAATACCTCCCTCTTGGTCCCTCTGATTGTGGTCACCGACATCTGGTGAGTGCGGAGTGATTGCATCTTTTCACATGAAGGACACACAGGAAACATCCTGGGAACAGAGCACAAAGCTCTATATAATCTATCAGTTCATGGTTGAGCAAGCACTGTATGAATATTTATTCATCACTACCGCATATTACGTTTATTAAGAAATTGAGTATCAAAGTAATAACCCTCCCTATTAAAAAAAAGTTTTAATAGAGGATTTTGGGATGGAGGGGGAAGGAGACCTTCCACTTCCGATCACCTAAGGCAGGGGTCTCCAAACTATGGCCCTCCAGTTATTTAGGAACTACATTTCCCATCATGCCTAGTCATGTCTGTTAATGTCAGAGTTTTACAATGCCTTATGGGACATGTAGTTCAGCAACAGCTGGAGGGCCATAGTTTGGAGATCCTTGGCCTAAGGCGTCCGGAATGGAAGTGCCTCTAAAAATCGGGTACCCGCACCCCCCTCCTCCCCAAAAGCTCCATTTCACCATCAGGAGCTGGAGAGGAGGACTTAAAGCGGAAGTTCCGGTACGGCCAATTTTATTCCAACAGATTTCAGAAAACAAACAACCAATACTATGAAGTGCGCCATTACATTAATGTTTAATGTTGGAGGGTTTAATAACACTCTAATGTTTGCTTTTCTATGGTTTTAACCATATTTTGCTAATATACGTTGATTGTATCTCATATGCATTCAATTCTTTTAAGAAATTGCTACAATAAAATTGTATTAGATTTTATCAATATTGTACTCATTGTTGCCTCAAAAGTCCCAGGTAATTTGGGGGTTACAAACCTTTTTTGCTTAGATTATATATTGGGATGTTGGCACAGGGGCTAACCACCCTAGTGGTTTAATAGATATATGTTTGCTTTTGAATCCTTTAATTTACTGTTTTTAGGCTTTTAATTTCAAGATGATTTGTTATCACGCCTGATTAATTTATTTGAGCTCGGTGCAGAGAGCATATTCGTTTTTCTCCTTATTTACTTTCCCATGAGAAAACCCTGGAGATAATGTGATGTGTTCTGTTGTCACAGCTTAGCTAAGAGTAGGTGATTAAGGAACGCGGATCATATTAATGTTTATCAGGTAAGGATGTGGCAGGTTCTGGCGTGAAATGGATGATGCCTTTAGGCAAAAGCTGATAGTTTGCCAATACGGACCAACGAATGATCTAATATCTATCAGAGGTGCCGGCCAAGGCTCACTAGAGATGAATATTAATTCCACGCTTTTACTAACCAATACCTAACTGCCAGCAGTCTTATCTAAAATAATGAATGCATTTAAATATTCTAAGTGATAAAGAGAAGTTTCAACTGTTGTTTATTAAGTAGAATAAAGCACATCTAAGCCTAAAACCAAAGTAGTAATATATGGCAGCTTGCCAGTCCTCAGATATGGTGGTTGCATTCATTTACTTTAACAGGTTAAAAACAATTTAAAATTAAACTAAAGGCAAAACTTTTTTTAAAAATTTTTGTATGGCGTAACGGCTCGCACACACTACAAGAAAAACGGGCGAACATTTTCGTCCAAGGAACAATTCTCTTTCATGATTCTCTGCATAACATCATCTTTCACGTTATAGAAGTAAATCGGGCAAACATTTTCGTCCGAGGAACTTTTGTACGATTTTCGCATAGTGTGTACACAACTTTCTACAGCCGATTCACACCTTCTGAACGAAAATTTCCAAAGGGACAAGCTCCAAAACTTTTCTCGGACGGGAACAGAACGAACGTTTCCTTTCATGTCTACCGATTTCGTAAAGAAAAATCAGAAACGAAAGACTGCGCATGATCACAAACAATAAACAAAAAAAAAACCTTTGTCATACAAGAATTTTCTTATGGATTCTGATTTGCTGTGAAATGAGAAATATCGGACGTCGTTCGTCCAATTTTCTTATAGTGTGTACCCCACTTAAGTCAGCATACTTTCCTCCTTGACTCCTGCCAATTTTCTGTGCCATCTGTGTACCTATTGGGTAGATTTCAGTCCACTTACTGTCCTATAGCCAAAACTGGTATTAAGTGAGAGGTTCCCTGGTAGTGACCAGGATCACCTGAACTAATGTTCTCATTGGAAGAATTTCCCCTCTATCCCTGTTCTGCTAACAGTCCAAAATTTGGGATTTTTTTTTTTTCAATCCCAATCCCAATGATAATGGTAAACAGAGGGTGAATCTCCCTGCTAGGGGCAGAAACATCAATGAAAACATGACGTGTTCTAATCCCTCTCCACTCCAAATTGAAATATATATATATATATATATTCATATATTCACCGGCCACTTTATTAGGTACACCGGTTCAATTGCTTGGTAACACAAATTGCTAATCAGCCAATCACATGGCAGCAACTCAATGCATTTAGGCATCTAGATGTGGTGAAGACAACCTGCTGAAGTTCAAACCAAGCAACAGAGTGGGGAAGAAAGCGGATTTAAGTGACTTTGAACGTGGCATGGTTGTTGGTGCCAGACGGGCTGCTCAGAGTATTTCAAAAACTTCTAATCTTCTGGGATTTTCACGCACAGCCGTCTCTAGGGTTTACAGATAATGGTCTGAAAAAGAGAAAATATCCAGTGAGTTGCAGTTGTGTGAAGGAAAATGCCTTATTGATGTCAGAGGTCAGAATCACATTTTTTTTTGCTTAGAATAAAGATCACAATTCTCTCGTGATTCTCTGCATAACATCATCTTTCACATTATACAAAAAATTGGGCTAACTTTACTGTTTATTTTTTTTTTTAATTTAATGAAATGTATTTTTTCCCAAAAAATTGAGTTTGAAAGACTGCTGTGCAAATACAGTGTGACATAAAATATTGCAACGACCACCATTTTATTCTCTAGGGCAGTATTAGGCAATGTCGGCAGTCCGACTGTGGTGAAACTACAAATCCCATCATGCCTCTGCCTCTAGGAGTCATGCCTGTGATTGTCAGGGTCTTGCACTGTCTCATGGGACTTGTAGTTTCACCACAGCTGGAGGGCCGAGGTTGCCTACCCTTGCTCTAGGGTCTCTGCTTTAACCTACAGGTAAGCCTATGATAAGGCTTACCTGTAAGTGCCCTGCATACCTCCCAAACCTGCACGGTTCAGGAGATATGCAGTGTACTGGATGTGCCGACATCATTTCGGCACATGTGCAGTAAAGAAACGGCCTCTTCACTGAGATTGTGCGGCTCCCACGCACATGTCACAGAGCCGGAGTCGCAGCCCCGGAAGGAAGAGGGGCTGAAGATGGACGCTGCCTGCACAGGGGACATCACTGGATGTCGCAGGCTTCGTTTGCAGGTAAGTGACACACAATGGGCTACTATGCGATGCATAGTAGCCCATTATGTTTCTACTTTGCAGGGGAATGTAGAAGAAGTAAACATCATCAGGGTTTACTTCCTCTTTAATTGACAGCAGTGGGGGGCAATGGCTTTGCCCCGCCCCCCACCCTTGTGTCACTGGATTTGATTGACAGCAGGAACACCTACCTTTTAACTACACTCTGGATTTCCAAACGTCTTCAACTAGAACCTTCCATTACACTTTTCTCTTCCTATGAACACCCCTGTAATTATGCTCATGCATCTAGGGGGAACCGTATCTACATTATATCAAGCATTTACAATGACATACTACACAGCTCCCTATAAGTATGTAAGAGTCTGATTTGTGCACTACAAAAAGCCACGAGGACTGGGAGGCTATGGTCCACAGTTGCCAAATGTTCTATCAGCATGCTTACTTTGGTTACAAGGTACTTCTGAGCTGGTACTGGGTGCCAACCACATGCTACCCTGTTATCCAAAGACGTTTTTCCTGAGAATGTTCTACTGAAGGCACTCTGATTCACATTTGGTGTTCTTGCCCACGAATAATGCACTTTTGGTCCAGAGAATATGGCCTTATACAATGTCTATTCAGTATTATAACATGTACAGACCCATGGACTGTTCTGCATCTCCTTTTGAACATTTTGACAAGACATCAACAACAATATTTTAACATAGCAAAGGATTGGAAGAAGACATCAGTTTCTTGTTTATAAGGTAGTGATAAGATTGGATTAAATTACGATAAATGAAAAATTGGCCAGCATTTTGAGAGATACCTACTATAAATTATTGGCGGTATGACAACCCTGGAGCACATATGCTCATCCTCAGCTGGAAACCAGTACTTTATCAAACATGTAGATCATGGCAGAGGTGGTTGAGAAGGGACGGGCACCTTACACTCTCTCTCTCTATTCCACCATATCCTCAGCTTTATCATCACTTCTCCTGACTCCCTTATATGTCACCCCTCACTTTTCCTTCTCTTCTTTCCCTCCTCCATTTTTACTTCTTTCTTTCTCATCTCATCATTCTCATCTATGGCTATATAATCATAGCTACCATTAACCTTTGCTTATGGCCCCTTTCACAGGGACGTTCCGATCAGGTCCGCCTGCCGTTTTTCAGGTGGACTCGATTGGAAGCTTCATTCTTCTCTATGAAGCGGTGGGGGTAAAAGGACCGTTTTCACCCTCCTACATCCAAACCGATCCGATCCACCAAAAAGAAATGGATAAATCTGTTCCCCTTCCATCCAATGGAATGGATTGGATGGCAGTTAAGTGTAAATGGACAGGCGCCCATAGAGAACACCAGGCTGTATCTGTGTCCGCTCTGCATAAGCAGAAGCCGGCCAAACGGCTGGCGTTTGTCAGCCCAACTCCAGAACTTATTGTCTTCTGGGACAGCCCAGAGGAGTCACTCTATGAATTTGTGTCACACAGCAACAGCAATACATATGGACTGTCATTCACCTTTGTTCAGGATCCCAAACAACTTTTTAGATCTTCAGCTATACCACATGGAAGGTCGCATCTTGGCCAAAAACTATAATAAACCAACAGCAGGCAACTCTTTCCTGCACTCTACGAGTTGCCACCATCCGAGGTGGGTTTCCAATATTCCCAAAGCGACAATTTTGCAGATTACGGAGGAACTGCACCAGAGACAGTGACAATCTAGAACAGAGCCAGTTACTTACAAATAAATTCATTGAGAAAAGTTACCCCGAACAATTAATAGAAGATGCACACCGGCATTATTTAAATCATTCTAGCAATTCCAACAATTCCCAATAAACACCAACATCACAACCAATCTGGTTCACAATCCAATTTCACACTAAATACAAAAAAATGGAACAGATTTTGGCCAAACATTGGCCTATTTGGTTAGAGGATCCCCACCTCAAATCTGCCATTCCTTCCAGACCCAAAGTCTCATACAGGAAAGCCAGAAGTGTTAAAAATCTAATATCCCCCAGCAAGCTCAAAAAGCACTTATTTCTCTCATTGGCATGTATCAATGCCATAAGGCTCTGTGTCTCGCTTGTAAACATTTTTCACATGGACAAAACAGTTTCACTGTTAAGGGGAAGACTTACAACACCCAACAGTTCTACAATTGTTCCAGTGAATTTGTTGTTTATTGTTTATTGCCTTTCCTGCCCATGTGGCCTGTTTTACGTGGGCAGGATGATCAGGACCCTGAGGAAGAGGTTTGGAGAGTATCGTCGGTTGGTGGAGGGGGGCGATGACCAACATAGCGTCCCTCGCCACTTCCTACAACATCATGCCAATTCCTCTGAGGGTCTGAGGGTGTGGGTCATCGAGTCTGTGCCGGGGTCTCTCTCCTCGGCAGAGCAATTTAAACACCTCTGCCGTAGAGAGACTTTGTGGATTTACACACTCGATCTTCTCACGCCAGGTGGCCTAAACAAAGAGATTGAAGTCAACACCTTACTTTAATTCAGCTTACACCTTTTGTTATATACATTATGTCAACATTTCCCTTTTCCTCAAAATATTAACAGATAATCACCCCAGTCTTTATTTCCAGATCTACTATCTAAACAGCAGCCCCTCTTGATCATCCATGGGGCTGTGTTTAGCTTGATTTACACAACTAATGTTTTATATGTTTTCCATTCTCCACATATTGTCATGGATTTGTTGTTTATTGTTTATTGCCTTTCCTGCCCATGTGGCCTGTTTTACGTGGGCAGGATGATCAGGACCCTGAGGAAGAGGTTTGGAGAGTATCGTCGGTTGGTGGAGGGGGGCGATGACCAACATAGCGTCCCTCGCCACTTCCTACAACATCATGCCAATTCCTCTGAGGGTCTGAGGGTGTGGGTCATCGAGTCTGTGCCGGGGTCTCTCTCCTCGGCAGAGCAATTTAAACACCTCTGCCGTAGAGAGACTTTGTGGATTTACACACTCGATCTTCTCACGCCAGGTGGCCTAAACAAAGAGATTGAAGTCAACACCTTACTTTAATTCAGCTTACACCTTTTGTTATATACATTATGTCAACATTTCCCTTTTCCTCAAAATATTAACAGATAATCACCCCAGTCTTTATTTCCAGATCTACTATCTAAACAGCAGCCCCTCTTGATCATCCATGGGGCTGTGTTTAGCTTGATTTACACAACTAATGTTTTATATGTTTTCCATTCTCCACATATTGTCATGGACCCTTAAGGTCTGCTTTGATTCACTTCTCCTCTGTAAGTAACATTTATTCTGCATAATGTCATTTCTTTCAGTTTGTACCATTACTCACCCCTTTTTTATACATTAGTATCTCATACAGTTGTCTCAGAGCAGTCTAGGCCTTTCATCCATACATTTTTTGTTATGTATGGGAACACCTATAGACATGCATTTGTTTTTACATATACATACAGTATTTGTGTGTGTAGACGTTCATGCACATGTGCGCATATATCTCTTTTCGTTTTTATATACATATTGTATATATACATGTAATTTATATGGAAAGTTTTCCCATCTATTCGCCTCACATATCATGTATACATTTTTTAAAAACATTTTTAATACATGTATTATTATATATATAAAATGATTATTATTTTTTTATCAATTTTTTTTTAATCAAATATTTTATAACATATAAGGCACTTCCATGACTATATATGCCATCTAAATATTAATTTAATTGTGTTCATTTTACTGCGCCATGAATAAAATCATCTATACCTATTAGGGGTTGTTGGTATCCACCTCCACTTCCACCCCTACATAACATCTACAGTATCTCACAAAAGTGAGTACACCCCTCACATTTTTGTATATATTTTATTATATCTTTTCATGTGACAACACTGAAGAAATGACACTTTGCTACAATGTAAAGTAGTGAGTGTACAGCTTGTATAACAGTGTAAATTTGCTGTCCCCTCAAAATAACTCACACACAGCCATTAATGTCTAAACCACTGGCAACAAAAGTGAATACACCCCTAAGTGAAAATGTCCAAATTGGGCCCAATTAGCCATGTAACTCGTTAGTGTTACAGGGTCTCAGGTGTGAATGGGGAGCAGGTGTGTTAAATTTGGTGTTATCACTCTCACTCTCTCATACTGGTCACTGGAAGTTCAACATGGCACCCAAATGAACATATATGAGGAAAGGAGAGGTGCCCATGGGACTTTAAATGAGGCCGACATATGGTCCAGGAAAGCAGACAAGTAGTTTCATTAAAATACTTGTTTATTGTTTGTAACAAAACAGTTCGTGATGAACAAGCAGGTACAAAACCTCTGCACAATGGGCATATGTTATGCTCACATTCAAAAACATGTACAAAACAGATAAATACAAACTGATGGAAATATATACAATGCATCTTAATACTCAACGCGTTTCGCGAGCTCAGCTCGCTTCCTCAGGAGTGGACGCATGGCATCTACAAATAAACAAAAATAAGTATCTACAGTACAGCATGAATATGACCAATACAGTTGCAAGGGTCCTAATGGGTGACCCGTACTTACATGTGTGATAGTGTACTTGGACTGAGGGACCCCCCAATGACCACAAAGGGAGGCATCCAGCACGGGAGACGAGGGGGCATAGCCAGCGACCCCAACCAGGACACAGGCACCGGAGCTGCAGCATGGTGGCCAAGACCATACAGTGGTTTAACAGGACAGGTTCCACTCAGAACAGGCATCGCCATGGTTGACCATAGAGGTTGAGTGCACGTGCTCAGCGCCATATCCAGAGATTGTCTTTGGGAAATAGACGTATGAGTGCTGCCAGCATTGCTGCAGAGGTTGAAGGGCTGGGGGGTCAGCCTGTCAGTGCTCAGACCATACGCCGCACACTGCATCAAATTGGTCTGCATGGCTGTCATCCCAGAAGGAAGCCTCTTCTAAAGTTGATGCACAAGAAAGCCCACAAACAGTTTGCTGAAGACAAGCAGACTACTGGATTACTGGAAACATTCCTGTGGTCTGATGAGATCAAGATAAATTTATTTGGTTCAGAAGGTGTCAAGTGTGTGTGGCGTCAACATGGTGAGTAGTACAGAGACAAGTGTGTCTTGCCTACAGTCAAGCAAGGTGGAGGAAGTGTCATGGTCTGGGGCTGCATGAGTGCTGCCTGCACTGGGGAGCTACAATTCATTGAGGGAGCCATGAATGCCAGCATGTACTGTGACATACTGAAGCAGAGCATGATCCCCCTCCCTTCAGAGTCTGGGCCACAGGGCAGTTTTCCAACATGATACACTGACTTGCTAAAGAAGCTGAGGGTAAAGGTGATGGACTGGCCAAGCATGTCTCCAGACCTAAACCCTATTGAGCATCTGTGGGGCATCCTCAAATGGAAGGTGGAGGAGTGCAAGGTCTCTAACATCCACCAGCTCCGTGATGTCATCTTGGAGGAGTGGAAGAGGACTCCAGTGGCAACCTGCGAAGCTCTGGTGAACTCCATGCCTAAGATGCCTAATATTGACATTTTGGGCCCAATTTAGTCATTTTCATTTTTGTTGCCAGAAGTTTAGATATTAATGGCTGTGTGTTGAGTTATTTTGAGGGGACAGCAAATTTACTCTGTTATACAAGCTGTACACTCACTACTTTACATTGTAGCAAAATGTAATTGCTTCAGTGTTCTCACATGAAAAGATATAATAAAATATTTACAAAAATGTGAGGGGTGTATTTACTTTTGTGAGATACTGTATATAGTATTGCATTCTCAATCTCAGATACAGCATTATCCCTGCTCGCCAGAGTGTCCCACATGATCAGGAAGTGAAGGAATCCACCAGCGCTTTCTGCTCCAAGAACATGGCAGATGCTATCGCTCACCGCAGACCCCTTCCCGGACAGCGTGGCCATTGGAAATAGTGCACAGTGACTTACACTGTAATGCCTGTCTCACAATCCCTTTGTGAATATTTTTAATTTTTGTCCCATTAAAGCATTTTCAAATTGCTGCACTTAGAGGTGCCTGTGTTCTTCCCTTATTACAACTCCAGTACTTGCGGGCTGAATGTCGGCCGGTTTCTATTGAACAGCTGATGCCGCCGGACACGTGTACTAGGCTAAACACTCTCTTATTACTCCTCTAATTTTCTAATTAAATTTTACCATATAGCTGTATCCTCTGAAACATCCTGTGCCATTCGACTACTACAAAGGAAAATACTGTTATCCTTGTTACATACAGTATCTCCAGACCAAGACACCAGATACCCCCAAGGTATTGGCTCATATACTCATGCAAGCTCATGCAAGCTATTGATTTGTATACTCATGCAAGTTGGCAGTTTATGAACATGTATAAGTACTATTGTTTGTTACAAATCCTCCTAAATGAGGAACTGAGAGTAAATTCTCATGTTTCTGTACAAACAGAAGAAGATGTCCAAAAGAAGAAGATCTCAGGACTGTACATAGTCTATGGAGAACGGGTATTCGGCCAAGTGAACCTCCAGCTGCAGGGAGAAGTGAAACATTTAGCAGCGGCATTACTACCACTTTTACTACTACTGCTAAATGTGATAGCTTCCTGCTCCAGGGATCCCAATTGTTAGGAAGCCGGCACACATCATGCCCTAGCAACCAGTGGCTCATCTTCACTAAGCAAATTCAGCTGTCAGCTGAGAATTCCCTGCTTACAGGTGAATGCAAACAAAAAAAAAAGGCATGAGTTCCTTTCAGAATTTATACCAGACCTTTATCCAAGCATGCAGCCTGGCTGGCCAAGAAAGGGGGGACATGCGTGACCCACCATCAGGGGAGGGCTGGGTCAGGGGGCAGGGTGGCAATTGCCCCCCAGGCCACCCCAACTTACATTTAAAATGGCTGGCGGCTGTTGCCCGCTGACAATGTTTTCTTTTTGTGGAGGAAGTAGGGGCCAGGGGCACGGCTGCCAACTAACTGCAAGCAGAGGGGGTCGCCCAGGGCCGGCCCTACCATGGATGATGTCTATTATAGGAGCCAGTCCAGGAGGCGGGACTTCGTATGACAACGTCCGCGCCAGGTAAGCAGGCGATCCCCACTCTTTGTAATCCGGTGGCTCTCCTCTTTCTGCATTGCAGGCTGCATTGGATGGGCACTGGTGAGGCTGCATTGATGGGCACTGATGAGGTTGCAAGGCACTGATGAGGCTGCATTGATGGGCACTGATGAGGCTGCACCTCCTTTGTTGCTATTAACATTAAATTATGTTACCACATTGTATTATATGTGTCTTGCTTCATAACATCAATATCTATTATAAAACCAGGTGGGCATGGATGGTGAGCGGATTCAGTGGTTCAATGGGCCACTTTACAGGACTTGCCCCCCAGGCCAAAGGCTGCCAGCCCTCCCCTGCACACCATAATCATAGCAGGCCACATGAGCTCAACATTGGAGGGGGTACCTTGCCAGGGGGGTCCCTTCTGCCAAAGCACATCATCCCCATGTTAAGGAGGACAAGGGCTTCTTCCCCACAACCCTGGCCTGGTAATTGTGGGAATCTGCACATGGAGGGCATATCAAGATCTGGAGGATGCCCTAAAAATAGTGAGTGCCCACATTTTTCCCACCTATAATAGTACATATAAACACAAGCACACAATTATTGACAAGTCCTTTATTAAAGGGGAAAAAACATAAATGCTGCCTAATGCCCATTGACCTGCTGAAAGAAAAAAGCTGAGCACTTGACTCTTGTCGAATGACATCTCCTGATCCCTGCCGTTGCAATGTAAGTAAAGAGGATTGGATCTTATTTCTGTTTCAATTGTTTTTCTTACATTTTTTCTGGAGAAAGGAAGAACAAGACAGAGCAGAGTGGCAAACAATCCTCACAACGCCCTGAGCATATAACAAAGTAATTATATTAAAAAAAACGAAACAACAGGGGGAACCATGAAAGGACAAATGGGGCGAATCATCCATTAGTTCCCAAGTAGTCACAAGGAAATAGGGAGATCAAACGTATGGAGAAAACCTGCATGATGTAGACCAATAACACCATTATAAATGAGGGAGAGACATCACAAAAACAACTTATCTGGGCTCCCTATGATAAACATAGTGGCCATGAGGACTAAAACATTGGTAATACGTAACCTCTATGAAGTGGTCTGCATGATCCATGTGACGTTATTGACCATATATAGAGGTGACCATATTTGGTCAATCCTGTCATCCCCCCCCCCCCCCTTTCCTGATCAGCCAGGTTTCATGTTCAGGTAAGGGTCTGGTGTAAATTTTGGGGGGACTCCGACTAATGTTTTTTTTTTTTGCTTTCTTGGAATGGGTTCCCTCTTAAAATCCACACCACATATGAAAGATTGAAGGATGGAATTTGGTGGTCACTCCACGTGTTTTATTTCTATGGAATCCCCCTTTAAATTCATAATACTATTAATAATATTACAAACATTATGGGTATTATTGGTTACTTTTGTACAAATATTGAGACATTAACAATGCAAATTTTTTATCAATAGACCCTCTAGTGTAAATGTGTTTTTGTTTTAATTTTCTAGTTAAGCTCCAGGCAAGCAGTTAAATACACAATTGAAAAACAAATATGTTTACTGTGTTACATATTAAAGGATTTGTCATTTTGGCCAGCCATTACCTTGATGATGATAATGATAATAAAGATTTACTGTCCAATGAGGAGGCTGATGGTGGGGAGATGGCACAGGGATCTACACTGCTGAACCAATCAATTCATTGATACTTGGGTCAACTGTCTGAATGTGCAATCACAAATCTAGTCGTGGAAAATGGGTCTACATCACAAAACTAGCAATTCGGCAGGTCACATAGTACCCATGAACATACACTATATTGCCAATAGTATTGGCATGTCTGCCTTTACACGCACATGAACTTTAAGGGCATCCCAGTCTTAGTCCATAGGGTTCAATATTAAGTTGGCCCACCCTTTGCAGCTATAACAGCTTCAACTCTTCTGGGAAGGCTGTCCACAAGGTTTAGGAGTGTCTATGGGAATGTTTGACCATTCTTCCAGAAGTGCATTTGTGAGGTCAGGCACTGATGTTGGATGAGAAGGCTTGGCTCACAGTCTCCATCCTTATTCATCCCAAAGGTGTTCTATCGGGTTGAGGTCAGGACTCTTTGCAGGCCAGTCAAGTTCCTTCACCCCAAACTTGCTCATCCATGTCTTTATGGACCTTGCTTTGTGCACTGGTCCAAATCATTTGGTAGAGGGGTATTAAGGTGTGGTGTTGTTTTTCAGGGATTTGGCTTGGCCCCTTAGTTCCAGTGAAGGGAGCTTTTAAGGCATAAGCCTACCAAGACATTTTGGACAATTTCATGATCCCAACTTTATGGGAACAGTTTGGGGATGGCCCCTTCCTGTCCCAACATGACTGCACACCAGTGCACAAAGCGAGGCCCATAAAGACATGGATGAACGAGTTTGGGGTGGAGGAACTTGACTTGCCTGCACAGAGTCCTGACCTCAACCCAATAGAACACTTTTTGGATGAATTAGAGCAGACACTGTGAGCCAGGCCTTCTAGTCCAACATACACTGTGTGCAGAATTATTAGGCAAATGAGTATTTTGACCACATCATCCTCTTTATGCATGTTGTCTTACTCCAAGCTGTATAGGCTCGAAAGCCTACTACCAATTAAGCATATTAGGTGATGTGCATCTCAGTAATGAGAAGGGGTGTGGTTTAATGACATCAACACCCTATATCAGGTGTGCATAATTATTAGGCAACTTCCTTTCCTTTGGCAAAATGGGTCAAAAGAAGGACTTGACAGGCTCCGAAAAGTCAAAAATAGTGAGATATCTTGCAGAGGGATGCAGCACTCTTAAAATTGCCAAGCTTCTGAAGCGTGATCATCGAACAATCAAGCGTTTCATTCAAAATAGCCAACAGGGTCGCAAGAAGCGTGTGGAAAAACCAAGGCGCAA
>BLSH010532960.1:78504-89986 GCA_018402905.1 Glandirana rugosa | reverse complement strand
AATTGTCGAAGTTGAGAAGACCCTTCCGACAGGTGTTCCAAATCCTCACAGATACCCTTACAAACTGGTAAGAAGGTCTTCGCATAAATGCTCCAGTCCGAGATGTCCCTCACGTCTTAATAATCCGTTCAACATAAATACTCCTTATTAAAATAATAACTTGTTGTTGGTACAAGAGTTACTAAGGTTTTTGAGTAATTATAGTTTCGACTTATAAAAACCTTCATCAAAAATCAAACAAAAATCAACATCGATAAAATCCTCCTATAGACACACACGTCCACTGATAATGACACGTATTAATAATCCGTTTTTGTTTTGTTTTTGAATGTCAGAAATGTATATTTGTGAATTTTGAGATGTTATATTGGTTTCACTGCTGAAAATAAATTATTGAAATGGGTATATATTTGTTTTTTGTTCAGTTGCCTAATAATTATGCACAGTAATAGTCACCTGCACACACAGATATCCTCCTAAAATAGCTACAACTAAAAACAAACTAAAAACTACTTCCAAAAATATTCAGCTTTGATATTAATGAGTTTTTGGAATCATTGAGAACATGGTTGTTGTTCAATAATAAAATTATTCCTCATAAATACAACTTGCCTAATAATTCTGCACTCCCTGTAGAGCCTGACCTCGTAAATACGCTTCTGGAAGAATGGTCAAACATTCCCATAGACACTCCTAAACCTTGTGGACAGCCTTCCCAGAAGAGTTGAAGCTGTTAAAGCTGAAAAGGGTGGGCCAGCCAATATTTAACCCTATAAACATAGACTGGGATGCCATTAAAGTTCAGGTGTGTGTAAAGGACAATATAGTGTATATCTAGCTAATGTTAGAAGAAACTTGAACCAAGGTCTATTACAAGATCTGCTCATGGCACTGGTTTTGTAGAGCATTCTGTACAGCTGTTGTTCTGTGTTATTTTTGTCTTGGAGTCTGCTAAGTGTTTTTTGCACCAGCCTAAGGGTGTCCAGGCCCTAACCCTCTCTCCCCAGTTCTATTAAGAAACAATAAATCTCTTTTTGCATTCTCAAAGTGTCTGGTGCCAAACTTACTCTATCTGCACTACACTCACTATGCCTATTAACCCACACTGTGAAGATGGATGTCAGCTCTCCCTGACTCTGGAGGTCACCATTAGGCCTCTAGGGGTCGGGCCATGGCTACACAGGTATTTCCAGGGCTGTTTTTTTTAAGGGTAAAACTGTTCTTTGCCTTTGCAAAACAATGTAACATGGGGGTTAGCAAATACCTCAGGCAACAAATACTTATCCTTCACACATCTGCTGTAGCATTCAGCCACAGGTAGCAAAAACTACTGCCCAGTGTAAGTTGAGCCAGTCACCAAGCACCAGTGTGGGCACGTGCTTCTCCATACACGGTAGTAAGGGATATTTATTTTCCTCCCAGTGGCTGAATGGAGCAGGGAAGATATAAAGTAAAGGTGAGCAGCTGGGAGGGAAGGCATTGAAGAGAACCTGTTGATTTGCCCTGCATGCCAAACACATAGGTTTCCAAGGGTTAGTTCACCTTTTCATATGAAAACACAGTCCCCACACCCCTCAGTCCCCACTGCACTCACCTCCTTGAATGATTATCTTTCACTGTCCTTGCCAGCTAATGTAGCAGTCTGGGCATTTTAAAACCACGTTCTTTGACCACCTTTGTTCTTCCAGGACGCCTCAGAGAGATTCTCATTGGTCACCATGGTCATATACCAGAGCTGACCAATACCTGCTCAACTTTGTGATCATTATAATGCTACACAGCCTACAGGGTGTGTATTGTTTATTTCAGATGCCCGGAACACTACATTGGCTGGCATGGGCAGCAGAAGATAATCAATGAAGGAGATAAGTGCAGCGGGGACTGGAGATGTAGTAAGTTAGTTCACCTTTTCATTTTTCATGAAATAGTTAACTAACCCCTTAAAGAAGATGTAAACCCAACATTTCCTATTCCTGATGTGTGGCTGCTGTACCATGTACTTGTATGGAAATGTATCCAATTCTCTTTGTATTGCTTCCTTTGTGTAACATTCCTGGTGATCCTGCCAGTCCCTCTGCTTTCCTACTGAAAACTGACCAACCTAGGCAGGAGAGCACAGCATGGTCTGTTTTCCAGCTGTGCTGAGACCTCAGCCTGCTCTCCTTCAATGATCAGACTTGTGCTGCACAGCCATTCACTGGGAATATCAGTGTACTGCTGTTTCTCCTCCCCCAGCTCTCAGAGCTTCTTATGCAGCTGAGAATAGAGGATATATGGTCACTTATAAAAGGGGAAAAAAGGTTATTTATATACATATTTTTTAATATCTATACAGAAATGTGTTGCCTTTCCTTTTTCTATTTTAAACTGAATGTATTGTTTTACAAGATGAGGGTTCACATATATCTTTAGCTTTATGTGTCCATCACAGCAAGACTGCCCACCACAACCAATATTCGCCCATGGGAATTTAAATGAGGCATAATATAAAAGTCATAAAATATAAATTTATTATACAAGGTTTGGACACATAAATGTATAAAGTACACATAAAAAAGTTTGGCATACTCAGGAGTAGATGCCTCCAACAACAGAAGCCTATACTAAAAAAACAAATACATAAATTATATTAAAGCACTCACTAGAAGGGGGGGGGGGGTACCAACCCCCTACATATTGATGTTCTAAAAAGGGACTTACAAACCAGCTTGGAACTTGATAAAACATGGCGTCTCCAAATGGTGACCACTGTCCAGTGTCTAACAGGGGAGTAGTGGAAGGGGACCAAGACACCCAATGGGAAAACCAATGAGGTGGCACAAGAGAGATCATGACTGTGATTAAGAAAATACGAAAATACCCAAAAACCAACCTGAAAAAAAAAAGGAAAAGGTGAAAAGAAATGAAAAGCATATTAAGTACCTCCAGGTTTTTAGAACATCAATATGTAGGGTAGTGGCACCCCCGACTTTCTAGGGAGTGCTTCAATATAATTTATGTATTTGATTTTTAATATTAGGTTCTGTTGTTGGAGGCCTCTACTCCTGAAGAAGTGAAAGTATTTACGAAACGCGTCAACTTACAAGATGCATTCCTCTCTCATTTTGCAATCATCTTGGTTATGTAAAGCATGTACTAGAAAATATACCAGCTTGATGTACATTATACTGTATATTGTTACGTGTAACCCATTGGCTTGATATGCCAAACATTTTTTATGTGTACTTTATACATTTATGTGCCCAACCTTAAACTGATATTTTATGACTTTTGTATTATGCCTCATTTAGAGTCCCATGAGAAAATATTGGTTATGTGCATGTTATATATGGGGATGGAGACATGATAAGTTAGGCACCTGCTCACAGTTTGTCTTTTTTACAATTGTATTTAGGTGGAAGACACCTTTGTACTCTTTTTGTAATCAGGTGCCTTAGCATTTTCTACATAGTATCTATAGTATTGATGCATTATGGTTAATTCTGGTACAGGCATTTTATCTTTTGGGTTCATTTTCATAGTTTTAAATATTAGGCTCTCCTAAGATCACTGCTCAAGATCTCAATTTAGGGAGCTGCGATGCTTATATCCACCTGCATCAGCACCATGTGTTGCCGAAGTGTGATGCCGGCATGCATTTTTGCGTGATTGGCGACATTACGCCAATTCCACGTGCACATGCATGCGCGCTGATATCACGCTTTGGCTTGATCTGCAGCCCAGGCACCATCCTGGCCGCATGTTGTGGGGTGTGGATGGTGGGACTTAGTCTCCTTTGGCTGTGGGTCAACATAGTGCTGGGAAAGGCCAGGTTTCCTTCAGGGGATACATTGAGGGCTTTTCTTTTGAGACGTTGATCTGTTTGGTTGGAGAATCATCACTCACCTTTGCAAACACTAGGTAATGTATTGCCTTTGGTGGCAAGTTTCCTGCCTCACATCACTCACATACATGGGTCTAATTTTGTGTTCACAGCATCCAAAATAACCTCACTTGCAACATATTGAGCTCATTTTCTTGTCTATATTAACAGTACCTTGATGTACTTAGTACACTTTTAATTTCTTTTCACCCCTTCCCCTTTTTTTCAGGTTGGTTTTTGGTATTTTTTTACTTATCACAGCCATGATTTCTCTTGTCTTGTGTCACCTCATTAGTTTTCCCATTGAGTGTCTTGGTCCTCTTCCACTACTCCCGTGTTAGACCTAAGCAACGGGCACCATTTGGAGGCGCTGGTTTGTAAGTCCCTTTTAGAACATCAATATGTAGGGTGGTGGCACCCCAACCTTTGTAGCGAGTGCTCTAACCACTTAGCGACCGCCCCATGCATATATACTGTGGCAGGGCGCCCACTCTGCGCCAGATCATGTACCTAGTAAGTGATCTGACACGTTGGGGTCTGGCGCCGCTGGCGACCCACTCCCGCTGTGATTGGACACATCGGGAGCCAATCAGCGGGTCAGGTGGACCTGATGTCCGCCGAGACCTGCCAATCATTCCGGAGATTAGAAGAATGGCGGTCTGCCTATGTAAGCAAGGCAGATCACCGTTCTTTAAGAAGGGAAGGTAGAGATCCTGCATTTCTGCAAAGCAGGAACACAGATCTCTACCTTTGCACAGTAAATGCACAGTTAGCAAGCACTCCCTAGGAACACATTTAACCCCTTGATCGCCCCTGATGTTAATCCCTTCCTTGCCAGTGTCATTAGTAAAGTGACAGTGCATATTTTTTTAGCACTGATCACTGTATAAGTGTCACTGGTTTCCAAAAAAATGTGTCACTTGGCGTCTGATTTGTCCACCGCAATGTCGCAGTCCCGCTATAAGTCGCTGATTGTCGCCATTACAAGTACAAAAAATAAAATAAATAAAAATGCCATAAAAAAAATCCCATAGTTTGTAGACGCTATAACTTTCGCGCAAACCAATCAATATAGGCTTATTGGAATTTTTTATCAAAAATATGTAGCAGAATACATATTGACCTAAATTGATGAAGAAATTTGATTTTTTACATTTTGTTATTGGATGTGTTTTATAGCAGAAAATAAAAAATATTGTTTTTTTTTTTTAAAACTTGAACTTTGTTTATAGCGCACAAAATAAAAACCACAGAGGTGATCAAATACCACCAAAATAAAAAATAAAAATACATAATTATTATTTGGGTACAGCGTCGCATGAACGCACAATTGTCAGTTAAAATAACGCAGTGCCGTATTACAAAAAATGGCCTGGTCAGGAAGGGAGTAAATCTCCCAGAGCTAATTTATGTATTTGTTTTTTAGTATAGGGTGCTGTTGTTGGAGGCATCTAGTCCTGAAGAAGTGAAAGTATTTACGAAATGCGTTGAGTTACCAGATGCATTCCTCTCTCATATTGCAATCATCTTGGTTATGTAAAGCATGTTCTTGAAAATATACCAGCTTGATGTACATTATATATTGTTATGTGTAACCCATTGGCTTGATATGTACTTTATACATTTATGTGTTCAATCCTTGTACAATAAATTAATATTTTATGACTTTTGTATTATGCCTCATTGAAAGTCCCATGGGCGAATATTGGTTGTGTGTATTTTCAGGGCTGCTGTTAGAAATCACGGGGCCCCGTACAGCCTACCTGGCAGGGCCCCCCTTGAATATATCAAAACAACATTTTCACTAAAATATACTAAAATCATTCTTAGCAGACACAAAGATAACAGAGAATCTGCGTGAATTATCCCTTTTTTAATAGTTTTTTACATTTTTGAAAAATTAAAAAAAAAATGTTTAAATGTTTTAAAATTATTTTATTTTACAATTTAATTTTTATTTTTTTTTTATTTTTACAGTTTGTTATTTTTTAAGGGACAGGGAAGCCGGCAGCTTCTGCTGAGGGGGGCTGTGTCTGTGTCTCTCCCTGCAGCAGCTGAAAGCTGGCAGGAGGGACAGAAACAGGTTTTCAGCTGCTGCAGAGAGCTGCACAGGGAATCCTGTAATTGTCACTCCGTCCGACCGCATTAATTCCCTCTGCTTTTCGGGCCCCCCTGTGTGCCCGGGACCCCTACAGGATGACTGGTGGTCCCCCCCCCCCCATCAGCGGTCCTGTGTATGTTATATGTAGTACCCTGGTCTTAGGTAAGGTTGCCAACAAATCTAGTTTGCTAGGTGGTAACTAGTCAGGCTAATGGTTAGGGGGATCCTCTGACTTTTCCCTAAATCTGGATTTGATGCACCTCTCTCTCTTCTGTAATCAGATGGCATTGTTGCCTGTGGCATTAGAATGACAAGGGCATAGTGAATTCAGACTAGGAGTGGATAGGTTGTTTCAGCCAATTGGCAGGGGTTTTCTTTGGCCCCTTAACCGCTGGGAAAACCTATTTATTCGGGAGGAGTCAGGTGATCGCGGCTCTGTGCCACCTGGACGGCTGTCTGGGTGGATGTGTGTTACAAGGCTAGGCCAGAAGCCTGACGCCTATCCCAGGCTACTAGGCTGTCTGAGACCTATCCAGGATTGAGAGAAGCAGTGCAGGGTTGGGGCTTCAGGCCGGAAACCCAACCAAGTTGCAGAGGTTCCGCCTGACGGGGAGCTGAATTGTTGCTAGCGGTGAGAGACAAACAGTTTCCATAAGGGACAACCACTCCTGTCACCAGGAGCAAGCGATGATCAAGGCCAGAGGTAAAGGGGAAGCAGTTGCCACCAAGGGACAACCACTTCTGTTATCGTAGACCAGTGTATAGAAGTCTGAAGAAGTACCAGAGCAGTCTTTTCTCCAGCCGGGGACAGTGAAGAAGTGGGAAGGTTTCAGCAGACTCAAGTCAGGGACCCAGCAGGTAGCGTGGGTAAAGCTTGAGGGGAATAGAGCGGGTTAGCTGTGGAAGAGCTCAGGGGATCCAGTGGTGGCTGGGATCTTGAAGTCTAGTGAGAGACTAGGAGCTCAGTGAGTGGGGATCTACAGTAGGATACTGTGAGATGTGAGAGAAGCTCTATAACGGTTTACTGTGAGTTACGTGTACAGATCTCTATTGACTGTTTAAAGCTCAGTTGCCATAGGAGACAGCAGTTCTACAAATCCAGTTACTGCATCCAGCTTAAAGGACCTCCACCTGTATAGCTGTCTGCCTACCATTTTTGTCTCGAAGTCTGCCAATTGCTATTGCATCTGCCTAAGGGTGTCCTGGTCCTAACCCTCTCTCCCCCAGTTCTGTTTAAGAGACAAAAAAATCTCTTTTTCTTGCATCCAAAAAGTGACTGACGCCCATGTTTCCAACTTGCATTACACCCTCCTTGCCTAATAACCCACACTTCAAGGAAGGATGCCAGCTCTTCCTGACTCTGGAGGTCACCATTAGGCCTCTAGGGGTCGGGGACACCACTACATTTACAGTACATGGGGATGGAAGCATGATACGTTAGGCACCTGCTTCTAGTTCTTTTTTTTTACTATCACAAGACTGTTACCATAGATTTATGCTATTATAGAATGAAAATGCTAAAATCCAGAAATCACGTGGTTATATCACATTTGCTGTAAACATAAACATTGCACTGGTGCTTTGACAACAGTCAGGCTTGCAACCAGAGGAAAATATATCCAACTGCCTTTGTTGTCTTCATCTAAAACGAGAAAAAAACAAGAATTACATAATACAGAAATCATGAGATCGACACGATGCTGGAAGTTCCTTCTTGACGTCAGGTCAGGTGATCAGTAAATTCATCTGCTAGGAAAAAAAAGACAAGATAACTCTCAGCATGACAAATAATACGAGAAGGATGTCTAACCATGGCCAGCGTTCCCCAAATTTACTGTTATAAAGGGGAAACACAGGGAGAGAGGGACATTTATTATTTCTGTAATAGTTCATGGATTCCGGCCAGCAAAAAAGAAAATGCACCAGAAAAGAGGAAGATGAATGTTTGGTTATATTATTACACACCAATTGTGATTATTTTATTTCACCCTGATGATGACTTTACATTTAGATGAACCACATTTAAAGTAGTTCTGGTCAAAATGTTTCTTTCCTTAACCCCTTTGTGTTGGAGGGTAAAATAAATGTTAATGCCTGAACACAATTTTGCAACTTTGGCATGTATTAGTAAAACTGCACATATCATCACAACTGCTTAGTGTATCCAGGTGGGTTATACCTTTTTTCAAGACAAATTAGTGCTAAATGGTAATGGATGTCTGCTGATTTTTTTTAACCCCTTCACGCCAACTGTACGGAAATATGCGACCCCACTGGACTGAGCTTTTTTCCGTGGGGCCGCATATTTGTGTATCTCCCTTATCTTCCCATGCGGCGCATGGCGTGCTCCCAGCAGACTGGGGTCTCACAGAGAGCCCCGGGCCCCCGTACTAACAATCGGGACCAGAAATTCCCTGTTACAGTGATCAGTCACTGTGAAGCCCACTCCTGTTTTTTTTTCCTCTGTGAATGGAGAAGAGAGATGCATTATATCGCTTTTTCTCCCTGCAGAAAAAAGTGTGTACAAAAATAAAATAAATAATAATAATACAAATTTAAAATAACAAAAAGACCAAAAAAATACCTAGATCAGGGTTTCATCTAGGTCAGTGCTAGGGTTAGTGTTTGGGTCAAGGTAAGGGTCAAAGGTCAGGGTCAGTATTTTGTTTTGTTTTTTTTACAGGATTTATTTATTTTTTAGTATCAGTGTCAATTAGTGGCAGTGTGATAAAAAAAAGGGCACTATTGTTTTTGGGCTGTACCACCTAAAACACCTACAGTATATGTGGTATCACTGCGATCATCAGGAGCAGGAGAATTTGGGCTGTTCTTTGGTGGAAGGTTATGGTAGAATCAAGAAATATACAGCTACGTTTAAAAAAAAATGTTTTTTTTTTTTACTTTTTGGGCCAGTTTCCTTTGATAAAAAAAAAAAAAATCAGGAGATATCCATTACCATCAACCACCAAAATAAAGCCCAATTTGTCTTAAAAAAACAAGGTATAATCCACCTGGATGCACAAAGTAGTTGTGATGATATGAATGGTTTTACTAACATAAGTTAAAGTTTCAAAATTGTGCTTAGGTATTTAGATTTGTTTTATCCTTAGGCGTGAAGGGGTTAATTATCAAAAGAAAACTGTCCCAAAATAGTACAAATTTTTTTTTTTAATTTAGCTGTATATTTCTTGCTCTTACCATAATTTACCATCAAAGAACAACCCAAAATAAATTCTCCTGCTCCTGACGAATGCAGCGATATCACATATGTGTATGCTAGTTGTTGTTTGTACCCGCAGTAGGGCCCAGAAACTATAGTGCACATTTTACTTTTTTATACCTTTTTATCCTCCCTAAAATACACTGACACGGATACTAATATTCCGCACTTGCCGATGACTCGCCGCAGTTACACTGCGGCAAGGTGGCTCGGCTGCGCAAATCGCTGTACCGGTATGGTGATTCGTGCACTAGCTTCTGTGGATGCGTGCGCGCCACCAATTGGCCAGAGGGGGAGCCAATCAGTGGGTTCGGCGGTATTTATTTTTACACTGTCCTTTTAAAAAAAAAAATGTTTGGATCACTTTTAATCCTATTACAAGTAATGTAAACATCCCTTGTAATAGAAAAAAGCATGACAGGACCTCTTTAATGTGAGATCTGGGGACCTCAGATCTCACATTTACACTTAAAAGCAAAAGAAAAAAAAAATTGTCCCTTTAAGGCCAGAGGGCGGAAGTGACGTTTGATGACGGATCCGGTAAACAGCGGAGATGACCGGGATGCGGCGGGAGGGGTGGGGGCACCTCTCCCGCAATCAATAAAAGTAATCTTGCAGGGAATCCAAAGTAGCGACCACTTTTACTTTAAAGCAGACCACCCACCGTGGAGAAAAATACGGGGGTTATGGCAATTATCTGCTGCCTTAACAACGGTTTTCAACGACGGGCGGTCAGGAAGAGGTTAATTGGCGCGTAAAAACTCGCGTGTGAGCAGATGCTTTGGGGGGCCAATAACAATTAGTGGCATCACCACACGTCTGCTAAAGAGCAATGCGTTTCTGTGTGTGTTGGGTAAGCATGCGATTTTGCATTCCCGGCATGTACAAAGTGTGAACCTAGCCAGACAGCGCAGCCAGGTTGGTGAGCTGACATTTCTCTATCTTTAGTTATGCAATACAGCTCAGTCACTTCCCTGCTTTATAATATGTTTAAACTAAAATTATTTTCACAGCACTTTTTGTCTGTAATATCTTTGTGATGTAATAGATTTCCGATGTAAGAATAGCAGGTGTTCTAAAAAAAGACGCCAGGTGATCAATATCTTGTTTCATCACCACAATTTTCCTTTATGTAATCCTGTCTGCCTTCAAGGAAAAAAATACTGGCAAGGGTGTGGATTTATCTTCCGTTCACACACCCTCTGTGTAATGACCTTATACATTTCTC
Source organism: Glandirana rugosa (assembly GCA_018402905.1). NCBI lineage: Eukaryota > Metazoa > Chordata > Amphibia > Anura > Ranidae > Glandirana > Glandirana rugosa. The sequence goes on along the minus strand of BLSH010532960.1, from coordinate 79,575 downwards.
TGCTCATTCTTTCAAGGTTTATGGGTCAGAATGCTGTGGGTGTGACAAAAATGCATTACACCTCTCTGCAAGAGCTTGGTCTGATATGGCAGCCTACAGGGGAAGGTGTTGCTCTGCCATCTAGTGGACATAATGTGTATTGCAGGTGGAATATAAATTCTGAAAATGCCATATCTACCTTCTGTTCAAGACAAGATGGACAATTATTTTATATGGTGGAATTCTGAACTCTGACAGTTATGTGGAAACTTTTGGATAGCTTAAAGCCCAACTCCAGACAAATATTTTGGATAATGTGCAGAGGTATTAGATACAAGGCAAGGCTTTTTTGCTGTCTGTTTAGGGAGATTTTCCTTTAAAATGTACACTTTAGGACAGGGATATGCAGTTAGCGGACCTCCAGCTGTTGCAAAACTACAAATCCCATCATGCATCTGCCTCTGGGTGTCATGTTTGTGGCGGTCAGGGTCTTGCTATGCTTCATGGGACTTGTAGTTCTGCAACATCTGCAGGTCCGCTAATTGCATATCCCTGCTTTAGGATGTCCATTCGTTTTCTCTGTGATCCTTCTGTAATAACTGGATCTACATCACACTGCCTACCGCAAGAAACATGGTAACTAAGTTGGAAGCCTTTTTGGCCTTTAGCTCTTGGCTCAGTAGGTATCCCAAGCCGAAATGCTTATTATTAAAGGTACTTATACAGCATTGTCAATTTACGCAGTGCTTTACATATAAAGTGGGTAAAGAAAAGAATCACCCCCCCCCCCTAAAATAATCACATTTTCTTGCTTTGCAGCCTGAAATGAAGACAGACACTGTTTTTTTTATCCAGTTGTATATACTCAGTGCAACTTATAATATCCAAGTGAAAGGTATAAGACCAACATGTCAGAAAAAAAAAATCAAAAACAAAATCTTCCCATTGGCAACTTTCTGTTAGAGGGCAGCAGATTTTCCTCAAGAATCTGATGATATTTTGTCCCATCCATTATTCCTTATATCCTGACAAGTGCTCCAGTCCCTGCTGCAGAGAAACACCCCCATAACAGGATTAAAGTCCGACGTTTCG
>BLSH010532960.1:61535-78494 GCA_018402905.1 Glandirana rugosa | reverse complement strand
TGCTTTGCAGCCTGAAATGAAGACAGACACAGTTTTTGTTTTATCCTTCTGTATTTACTCAGTGCAACTTATAATATCCAAGTGAAAGGTATAAGACCAACATGTCAGAAAAAAAAAATCAAAAACAAAATCTTCCCATTGGCAACTTTCTGTTAGAGGGCAGCAGATTTTCCTCAAGAATCTGATGATATTTTGTCCCATCCATTATTCCTTATATCCTGACAAGTGCTCCAGTCCCTGCTGCAGAGAAACACCCCCATAACAGGATTTTACCACCCCCATAACAGGATATTACCACCTCCATAACAGGATTTTACCACCCCCATAACAGGATATTACCCCCCATAACAGGATATTACCACCCCCATAAGGGGATATTACCACCTCCATAACAGAATATAACCACCCCCATGCTTTACTGTAGGAATGGTGTTATTTGGATGGTGAGCCGTATTGAATTTCCACCAGACATATTGTTTGGTGTTGAGGCCAAATAATTCAATGTTAGTCTCATCTGACCATCTTAAACTCTCCTTGAAGATTCTGCGGAGTGTGGGAGGAAACCCACACAAGCACAGAAAAAATTGTAAACATTGTTACTGAAATAGGCACAGTGGGGAAATCTGCAAAGGAGACAAAGACAGCTATCAAAATCGTTATTTTTTTAATAGATTGGGGACAGCTGAAACCCCAGTTGACAGTTTTTGTCTGTGTCTCCATTGGAGATATCCCTTCAGTTCTTGTCCAAGTGGTAGAATGTCTCCACAATGGGACTAGTTCTATTCCAGGAGCTCGTCCATAAGTCCAACAAAGATAAGTGCTTGCAGACAATAGCTGTGAGCACTGATCAGTATGTTTCTGGTGGGGGGCGTCCCCCTGTCCGATCTGGTGATTGTGGATGCCATTGGAGTGCAGTGACCTCATTGTCCAGTGGTGAGATGATTGGAGCTTTGTGCCATGGTGCATTATCCTGCTGGAAGGAGCCATCAGAAGATGTGTACACTGCAGTCATAAATGGATGGACATGGTCAGCAGCAATACTCTGGTAGGCCGTGGTGTTTAAACCATGCTCAATTGGTACTAAGGGGGCCAAAGTGTGCCAAGAAAATATCCCCCACACCATTACACCACCACCACCAGCCTGAATCGTTGATACAAGGCAGGATGGATCCATGCTTTCATGTTGTTTATTATAGAGGTTTAATTGAGAATGGGACCCCCCACATCAGGGGTGGGCGGAGCTGGGAACTCTGATCAGAGATATTGCTGGGACCCTCTGGAAGAGATAATTCAACTTATACAGCTCTCTGATGACCTCACAGTTTCCAAAGCTGATAGGCGAGGCGTATTGTTACTGTAGTCAGCAAGTATGAATGGGCTGACATTTTACACCGGTGACACAGATTTGTTGGTTATATTATACTGCTGCAGATAGGAAAAAATAAACTTTGCTTTAGCAGTGAGTCACTGATGATGAAATGTATGTCTTGTGACTCAGCCACAGGTGAGCATGTGAGTTCATTTTTTCAGTGTGAGGTTACCCAATGCTCCATGTTAGCAGGTGACTCTGCAGAAATCTGAAAGAGTGCTTGGTGATGTCAGAGATTTCATAATTCACAATGCGCAGTATTTTTACTACTCTGGAATTTCCCTGCTAGAGAATGGATATACAGTAGATCATTCAACCTTGCATGACAAGCTATACAGGTATATGGTATGTGCTGGTCTGGGTACTGGGTGGGGTGCAGAGGAAGCTATGAGATGCATTTTCTGTATTGAAATGGCATTAAAGTAGTAATAAATCTTTAGCTTCAAGTGGAAGTCCGGACCAAACCTACCTAATCTTAAATCTGCTCCCACGCCCTTTCCAAAGCCCCGTACACATGGGCCGAATAACGTCCGAAATCAACCGGTACAGTAGAAACCGGCCGACATTCTGCCTATGTGTACAGGTCCTTGTCCACCTGTCAGAATAAAATAGCACAGCAAAGAGAGTTTCTACTTACCCAGTTCTCTGCTCCCCCTGGTAGGCAACACTCCTCCATGACCCAGTGGTGGACTGTCCCTTGACATCCTTACATCCAGATCAGGGCTGTAGATCCCTGCCCTGGTATTGATGACATCAGAGAGCAAGACCGCTGGAGCTCAGGGGTGCAGAAGCTGCGGGGACCAGTCGGGTAAGTATATGTCAATTTTTTTTTACTGTAGACACAAATGAGCAATTAACACTTGCAGTCCAGGAACAACCACGCAGTTTTTTATTTGCCCGAAGTTGGGTTTGAAGACCTCCCACCCACCTTCACCTTTGATCTGACAATCCTCTTTCCTGTTGTGTTTACAAGCATTCACCCTTTTCACGATAGAGAAAAAGGAGGAATGGGATGAATGTTTGTAAACACTATTAGTGTTTACATTTGTCATGACCGTCATTGGTTCACAGAGATCACAAGGTACACAGCCACTCTGACTGGCTCTGTACATCATAGATGTGATCTGAGCTGTCCATTGACAACTCAGATCACCGCCATTCATGGACACACTGGCTATCCCACTGTGTTTTCTGCAGCACTGTTTCTAAACAGCACTCCAGAAATACATGTCCACCTCCTGCCATATTTGTTGATAATATTGCAGTACAAATGAAGATGTAGACCTCTCTTGTATCTCCAGCCCAGGTCCCATGGAAGATAGAACAGAGGGTCCTGAGGGACAGGAGGAACACAAGTGGCCGTAGGTATTGATAGGAATGCTTGAAGCAGGTGATGTGGTCCCAGGCAGGCTGGCAGAACATCAGGTCAGGAACAGTAACTGTGCACAGAGATCCAGCTGAAATGAAGGGGGCACTCCGCATGGGCTGCAGGTTCCAGATGTGAGGCTTGTCAGAGCTCCCAGCAGACTTGAGACAGGAGGTGGTGGTGAGCAGAGCTGTTAGAGATGACAGCCAGGTAGGCACTGGAACTGGATGTGGGAACAGAGCCAATAACAGAAGTGTGGTCACAAGGATAGCCGAGGTCAGCAGCAGGCAGTGAAGTACAGAATCATAAGGCAAAGATGTGGTCAGGGATGGAGCTGGGGTCAGGAACTGCCAACAAGGCAGAATCAGGATCCAAGTTCAGGTCAGAGGCAAGCCAGGTCAACAACAAGGGAACAAGCAGAGTAGCAGCAGGACGCAGGGAACAGCTGAAAGACCAGTCAGCACTTAAACTTGAGCAGAAGCATCCTTAAATAGCCCGCCTGGCTCCAACATGCACTGAGTGCGAGCCCAAGCAGGGCCGTCTTTACGTCTTTAGGGCAAAAGGAGCAGCTGTAGGGTCCTGTCATTGTTTTGGGGCCCAAAGCAGAGCTGCCCCTAAGCCTGTTCTGCCCACAAATCGGGACCCCCATTGGCGCTGCATATCCACCGGTGCACGCTGCGCCAGACAGTGACACAGGCAGTCGGCATCAGCGTGCAGTACTGCATAAGCGAGCAAGGAGCTGGCGGGCGAGACCTTGAGCTCCACTGACGCTCTGACCCTGCCTCTTGCTATACATGCTATAAACAATAATAGCTGGAGCCCACAGTGGAAAAATATCAACTGGAAGAAACCTTTCATGAAAACCCTTCTGTTAAATGGCAACAACGGACATACAGTATTTCACAGCCTTAGGTTACTACTGGGAAAATCATAGCTTTGACTATACGGCACTTTGACAGTAGGATGATGTCTCTGTTTTTTATAATTGTGTCTAGGTTTGCCATTGCTTTATTCCCAAGAAGCAAGCGTTTTCATGGCTACAGTCACCGTCTGCTATGATCTTGGAGCCTAGGAAGATAAAATCTGTCCCTGTTTCCATTTCTTCTCCTTCAAAAGTGGTCCCAACTCAGCCGCCACCTCTACTCAACCCCCCCCCCCCCCAAGCCCATTCATGCCCTCCTTTCTGACTATTCTATAAAGATCAATAATACAAATATCAGTCTCTCCTCTCATGCCAGGGTACTAGGTGTAACCCTAGACTCCTTTCGGCCTCAAATCCAATCATTGTCAAAAGCCTGTAGACTTCAGCTCTGTAATATCTCTTAAAGTCGCCCCTTTTTAACCAATGAAAACACCAAGCTACTCATTGTTATCTCTCAGCTTGACTACTGCAACTATCTGCTTATAGGCCTACCTCTCCATAGGCTATCCCCTCTTCAGTCTATCATGAATGCTGCTGCCAGACTCATCTACCTTACCAACCGCTCAGTGTCTGCCACCCCTCTCTGCCAATCCCTCCACTGGCTTTCGATTGCCCAGCGTATTAAACTCTAAACAGTAACAACAGCATACAAAGCCATTCACAACTTTGCCCCCAGGTACATCACCAATATTGTCTCCAAATATCACCAAAAACGTCTCTCTGGTCCTCCCAAGACCTCCTGCTCTCTAGCTGTCTTGTCTCCTCCTACCATGTTCATCTCCAGGTCTTCTCAAAAGCCTCTCCCATCCTCTGGAACCCTCGACTTCAATCTGTCTGGCTATGTCCTACTCTGTCCACCTTTAGGAGATCCCTGAAAACTCATCTCTTCAGGGAAGCGTATCCCACCCCCACCTAACAACTGAACTTTTAACTCTTGCATTAGCTCATCCCTCACAGTTATTACCTTTTGTACCACTTGTCCACCCTATTAGTTTGTAAGCTCTCATGAGCAGAGCCTTCTTAACTCTCTTGTATTTTATTGTGTTGTAACTGTACCGTCTTCCTTTATATTGTAAAGCACTGCACAAACTGTTAACACCATATAAATCATGTATAATAATAATAATTACTGTTGCACCGATACCAGTGTAGCGCTACCCCCGCAGGAGCCGCTTGAATATTGTTGGTTCTTTACTCTGCCTCTTCAACCTCAAGAACAGACTCAACCCCACTGGCACACCTGGCAGTAGTGTAGTATAAATACCACAGTAATAGACACAGGTTATAGTGAAATCAGAAAGTGACTTTTACTGTGTGCTTTCTTAAAAGAAAATGAAATAAACAGTTACAGTAATGTAAAGCAGTAAGCAGTTATAATGAATGAGGTATAACAAGACAAAGAGTTACAGGAAAAATCAACAAGATCAAATACGTCTGCTCTTAGAGGACTCCTTTAGGCTCCTTTCACACTGGGACCGCCCGAGCTTCAGCGGTAAACCGCCGCTAATTTAGCGGCGATCTACCGCTGTAATAGCAGCGCTATGGCGCCGCTATTCGGGCGGCAGCACGGCACTTTTAACCCCCCCACAAGGGGTTAAACAGGGGTTAAAAGTGCCGCCGCTCGGCTCTCCCGGAGCGGTGTACAGCCACTACGGGAGCGCTGCCCATTCAATTTAATGGCAGGAGCGGTGGAGGAGCGGTGAATACACCGCTCCCCACATTCCTGAAAAATCATGCTTGCATGATTTCCTTCAACGCTGCGCTAGCGCAACGCCTCAGTCTGAAAGCATCCATAGAGATGCATGAAAATAATATTTAGAGTGTTATTGCAGCGGGAATTTTAGCGCTTTACCGCTGTAATAACGCCCCAGTGTGAAAGGGGCCTTAAGTGAAAAGGCCCCAAGAGCAGAGGTAAACACATGAGAATAGCAAGTCAAGAAAATGTACTGTTAACTTAAATAGAGCATCTGACAACCTCAAATAAATTGGGCTATATGAGTCCAGGCAGAAGGAGGGTACAGGAATAACCTTATCTTTGTCTGTCAGTCCTCTCCCTCCTTCACCCTAGCACCACAGTCCCACCGGGCCTGCTTAACCTCAATACCTGACCCAGTGCACTGAATCAACCCCCAGTGTGGATCCACTTGTAAGTGACTAGTGTCCTGAACACAGATAGGGCCCTTAATATCTGGAGTTACTTTATGGTGGTGCATTGTTGATCTCTTGAACACAGTACATCCAAAGGGCTTGACAAGCAACCAGTATTGTAATCCTATAGGGTAGTGGACAAATGCTTTCACTGCCAGGCAGAATGTAACAACATCACAGTTCCATGTAGCTAAGGCAGGGCAACAAGGGTAAATCAGAGTTCTGGTTTTTGGAGGATTGGGCAAAAGCACGCTCACCATCTCCTGTGTCCAAAGGCCGCAGGGGAAGATACTGTGATACCGGTCCTTGCAAGTGCCTGATTGACACCTCTTCACTGGGACATTGCACACTGATCGGGATGCCTAGGGATGCACTCAGAGTCCTCTTTTAGCCCCAGATGTCCGCTGCTGACTTACTGGCTGTGGCAGGTGAGATCCCAGGTCTAACCCTCAGCCCTCTGTCCCCACATCCAGACTCTCCTATGTCTCGTGGTAGCTCTCCCATTCTCCCAGAAAGCCTCTCGGGTAAAAGTTCTCCCATGCAGCAGTGTTTCTTGGGATGTGTAGTTCTCTGCATATTGATTTCAATCAAGCAGTCTGTGTTGGGAACTCCATCTCCCAGAGTTCTTTGCATCCCCTCCAGTCCTCACTTGATTGGCCAACTCGACTCTGCCTATGCAGAATTTGGCGAAAGGGCAGAGTGGGCTGTCTTGCATGTGAATAAGTCTGTGAGAAGAAAAGAAGAGAGGGGGGAAATTCCTTGTGCAGAGCTGCAAGCTGTGTTTCTGTTCATTGAGAGTCCCGGCCAGCTTGGCAATGTAATGTAGATGCATAGCTACCGCAACACATTCCCCCCCACCAGAGAATCTTTGGTCCTCCAAAAGGCAGTAAAGTCTGGAACCTGTTACATGCTTTAAAATTACACGTGGAGGAAAACAGGTTAATTCACACAAGCAATCAAACAGTTTGCATTGGCATAAGAGCTCAAGCTCAAAAAGCTCATGACATGGCATGAACTTGACAGTGGAAGGGAGGTTGTTCTGTCCACAGGCCACCGATACTGGGGTGACCAGCATAGATGTGCCAGGGGGTGAGCTAGGATTGCCCTCCACCAAATTAGCGGTGGGATGAAGATGCATAGCTACCGCTACACCAATATCGGTATCAGTGCCATTACGAAGCATTTGCAGGAGTATTTGTACTCCTGCAAATGCTCCTATACTAAAAACTATACTTTTTTGTGATTTCATTGCGACTTGCATTGACTTCTGTTAAATGAAGGTCCAAATCGCACTGATCAATGGCTTTGAAATCTTGCTGAAGTAGCACGATTTCAAAGCCTCACAGTCAATGCAAGTCACAATGAAATCACAAAGTAGTAGTGCAGGAACCTTTTTCAAAGTCGCTGCAAATCGCAACGATTTGAACAGTTCCATTGTCGGCAATGGGGTGTGACCTGTGTTGAACTGTCAAATCGCATGACAAATTGCACTGGTGTGAACTGTATAAAATAAATCCAAGGGTAAAATGGGCATTGGTAATTGGTATTGGCGAGTACTTGAGAAAAAGTATCGGTACTCATGCTTAGTCTTAAAAAAAAACTAGTATTGATGCATCCCAAATAATAATAATAATAATAAAATCTTGTGAAGTTACAATGTGAATAGTGTATTTTATGTGTGGACATTCCTTTATTCTCAAGTATTAAGTTCTCAGGTTAGGGATGTAGAGAGCGGGCCTATGGCCAGGAAAATGGCACGTTATGGCGAAGATTCCATCAATAACAGGTGGGCAGCTGTCCTATCCAAGAAAAAGCAGGGCTCAATTTGGTGCCAACATCTGCCCAATCCTAGTCCCCCTTTCAAGCCTATCTCTAAGGTTCTACATTTTGGAGTTTAAACAGAAACCTTCCTAAATCTAATAATTAAATTGACAAAACCTTCTATATCAAAAGAAGGTGTATTTCACATAAATGAAAAGGATGTTTCATACAATAAAGCAGAGCCGCTCACAGACAATAAAGGGCTGGTTTTTCATAGCAGCCCTCTGTAGTCACACATTATTTAAAAGTTGTAAAGAACAGAGCTCATGGGTTCCTTTATACCGGCGTAAGAGGTGCGTTCAAAGAGATGTTTGCTAGATGATCAAAAATACAGTCACCCAAAGCACATTATGAAGGAAAATTGAAACGTCCATTGGTGTTAATGAATACCCACCGCCATGAGATTGTTCCATAGTCTCAGAATCACAGTACTGCACAATCAGAATAAAAAAATGATTTGTCCCACAGTTCTCTGATGAAAAATTTTAACAGAGAGCCTATAAATGCTCAAGGTGGATTTTTCCCATATTAAATAGTCCATACATGGTAGCATATTGGTATTTCTTGGGGGCCACCAAGCATCAAATCATATACAGCAGGGATATGCAATTAGCGGACCTCCAGATGTTGCAAAACTACAAATCCCATGAGGCATAGCAAGACTCTGACAGCCACAAGCATGACACCAGAGGCAGAGGCATGATGGGACTAGTTTTGCAACAGCTGGAGGTCCACTAATTGCATATCCCTGATATACAGTATCTCATAAAAGTAAGTACACCCCTCACATTTTTGTAAATATTTTATTATATCTTTTCATGTGACAACACTGAAGAAATGACACTTTGCTACAATGTAAAGTAGTGAGTGTACAGCTTGTATAACAGTGTAAATTTGCTGTCCCCTCAAAATAAATCAACACACAGCCATTAATGTCTACACCGCTGGCAAAAAAAGTGAGTACACCCCTAAGTGAAAATGTCCTAATTGAGCCCAATTAGCCATTTTCCCTCCCCGGTGTCATGTGACTTGTTAGTGTTGCAAGGTCTCAGGTGTGAATGGGGAGCAGGTGAGTTATATTTGGTGTTATTGCTCTCACTTTCTCATATTGGTCACTGGAAGTTCAACATGGCACCTTATGGCAAAGAACTCTCTGAGGATCTGAAAAAAAGAATTGTTGCGCTACATAAATATGGCCTAAGCTACAAGAAGATTGTCAAGACCCTGAAACTGAGCTGCAGCATGGTGGCCAAGACCATACAGCGGTTAAACAGGACAGGTTCCACTCAGAACAGGCCTTGCCATGGTCGACCAAAGCAGTTGAGTGCACGTACTCAGCATCATATCCAGAGGTTTTCTTTGGGAAATAGACGTATGAGTGCTGTCAGCATTCCTGCAGAGGTTGAAGGGGTGGGGGGTCAGCCTGTCAGTGCTCAGACCATACGCCGCACACTGCATCAAATTGGTCCACATGGCTATCGTCCCAGAAGAAAGCCTCTTCTAAAGATGATGCACAAGAAAGCCCACAAACAGTTTGCTGAAGACAAGCAGAATAAATACATGGATTACTGCAACCATGTGCTATGGTCTGATGAGACCAAGATAAAGGTATTTGGTTCAGATGGTGTCAAGCGTGTGTGGAGTCAACCAGGTGAGGAGTACAAAGACAAGTGTATCTTGCCTACAGTCAAGCATGGTGGTGGGAGTGTCATGATCTGGAGCTGCATGAGTGCTGCTGGCACTGGGGAGCTACAGTTCATTGAGGGAACCATGAATGCCAACATGTACTGTGACATACTGAAGCAGAGCACGATCCCCTCCCTTTGGAGACTGGGCCTAATGGCAGTATTCCAACATGATAACGACCCCAAACACACATCTAAGATGACCACTGCCTTGCTAAAGAAGCTGAGGGTAAAGGTGATGGACTGGCCAAGCATGTCTCCAGACCTAAACCCTATTGAGCATCTGTGGGGCATCCTCAAATGGAAGGTGGAGGACCGCAAGGTGTCTAACATCCACCAGCTCGGTGATATCATCATGGACGGGTGGTAGAGGACTCCAGTGGAAACCTGTGAAGCTCTCGTGAACTCCATGCCCAAGAGGGTTAAGGCAGTGCTGGAAAATAATGGTGGCCACACAAAATATTGACACTTTGGGCCCCATTTGGACATTTTCACTTAGGGGTGCACTCACTTTTGTTGCCAGTAGTTTATACATTAATGGGTGTGTGTTGAGTAATTTTGAGGGGGCAGCAAATTTACACTGTTATACAAGCTGTTCACTCACTACTACTTAACATTTTAGCAAAGTGCCATTTCTTCAGTGTTGTCACATGAAAAGATATAATAAAATATTAACATAAATGTGAGGGGTGTACTCACTTTTGTGAGATACTGTATCCAGAAATTGTGACTGAGGCTTCTCTGAATCCTAAAATGGTGGATATAATTTGATTGGTGAATAAGAGCAAAATCTCAGAAGACGCATCGCATTCTTTGGTTCTCAGGTGGCTTACTTTCATGGTATAGACCAGTGGTCTCCCAACAGTGATGGCCCTTTGCTTGCCTTTATCTGGCCCTTGGCACTATTCCTCCCATTGACAACAGCAATGAGGCACTCTTCTTCCCACAGACACCAACAATGGTCCACTATTCCTTCCTTGTACACCAACAATGGGTCACTGTTCATCCCACTAATACAAATGATGAAACATTATTCCTCCCACTGGCATCAATGATGGGGTGCTCTTCCTTCCACTGACACCAATGATGGGGTGCTCTTCCTTCCACTGACACCAACAATGGAGCACTATTCCTTTCACTGACACCAGTAATGGAACATTATTCCTTTCTCTGAAACCACTAATGGGGCACCATTCTTCCCACTAATTTAACCACTTCACCCCTGGAAGGATTTCCCAGGTTAGGACCAGAGCACTTTTTGCGATTCTGCACTGTGTCGCTTTAACTGACAATTGCGCGGTCATGCAATGTTGTACCCAAACTAAATTTGCGTCCTTTTTTTCCCACAAATAGAGGTTTCTTTTGGTGGTATTTTATCACCAGTGCGTCATTTCTGATCGCCACTATAAACAAAGAAAGAGCGACAATTTTGCAAAAAAAAACAATATTTCTTATTTTTTGCTAAAATTCAAATCCAAAAAAAAAATTATAAAAAAACATTTTTTTTCATCGGTTTTGGCCGATTTATATTCTTCCTCCTATTTTTGGTAAAAAAAAAATGCAATCGGCGTTTATTGATTGGTTTGCGCAAAAGTTGCCGCGTTTATGGACGATGAGAATTAATTTCTGGGGTTTTTTTTTTTTTTTTTTTTTTTACTAGTAATGACGGCGATCTGCGATTTTTAGCGGGACTGCGATATTGGGGCGGACATGTCGGACATTTTTGACACTTTTTTGGGACCAATGACATTTATACAGTGATCAGAAATTTAAATGTCCACTGATTACTGTATAAATGTCACTGGCAGTGAAGGGGTTAACCTTCCAGTAATGAGGCACTATTCCTTCCACTGATAATAACAATTGGATCTATTCCTCTCACCAATACCAATGAAAGGGCACTATTCCTCAAGCATGAGGCATTTTTAATCTCACACACTCTGAAGCCTTTTCTACTCACACTGACCAAAATCCAGCCACGCTAAAATGTGAAGGACCGTAAACTGGCCCTTTGTTTAGAAAGTTTGGAGACCCCGGTAAAGACAAGTGAGCCAAAGTCTCCATGTATATGGAGACCACCAAGAAACTACATCCAAGATTGCAGATCACCTCAAATGATACAGAGGGTTTTAAAACAAACAAGATATTCAAGAAAAGACCGTCATGAATTTAAAATAAATCAAACTCAATGGTCACTCACGACTCTAGTGGTGACCCCGGGCCTGGAGTGCTTGGTTGCAGCCAGGAGGAGTGAGATCTTGGATTAGTGGCACAAGGCAGAGCGGAAAGGACAGCGGGATAGAGCATTATCAGAGAGAGATCTTCAGTGACAGGGGACGGTGAGGGACACACCCTGGGATACTGGAAGAGGCATGTCAGAGCGGATTGGGGTTAGAGACAGTCTGGGAAGAATGCAGAAACCAGTGTGGGAATTCAGTGTTGCTGTGACAGTGGAGGAGGTCGTTGTGGCTGGAAGAGCTGGCAGGGCCTGGGAGAAGATAGGCTAGTAGTCCATCACACTAGCTAGCACATTGTACTTTGCTATACTTTGGGGGCTATCAGTCCCTGCCTGTAATGGGTGGTCCAGAGGTCCTGCTTTAACTATAGCAGACCTCTCACCATGTGCTACCTAGGCCAGAACTAAGTGACTGTGCAAGAGAGAGGAACAAGGAGTGAAATGTGCAGCAAGTGTAGTGCTGGAGGGAAGAAGGAGAAGTGTATATACGGGGTTGTATATAGAGAACCCGGAGTAAAGAACTGTTCAATCCCTGGGCATCCCATAATCATCCCTACTCATCTAAGTTCAAATCTCTTAATAAAACACAAAAACAAAGTACCAGCCTGTTCTGTGTCTCTGGATGTAAGGAAAAATGTGTGACTGAGGGCAGTGTGATCAGGTGAGCCACAACATCCACCCCCCCCCCCCCAGGGGGGCATTGGCTACACTAGAATAAAAAGGTGGCACACATCCCAAATGATGGATTCAGCTGTAGGATCAGACAGAGAAAATCCAGTGAGTCCCCTGACTGGTTTCACTAGATACAATCAGCTTCCACAGAAGTTCTACCAGTAGTATTAATTATAGTACCTAGAACAGAGGTGTAACTAGAACCCTGCAAAAAAAACATGAAAAGCCCCACTGGCCCCGAAGCCTTTTTCTCAGGTCCTAAGGCCCTTTCCTCTGAGCCCTTGATCCTGGGACCGTTACATGCCCTTTATTATGGTCGCACAGTGGGAAGCTTTCACATGTTCTGCAGCGAGCCTCCCTCCTGCCCTCTTGGGGCCCCCCCACAGTAGTGGAATGTCATGACCTGGTTGCAAATGTGAACTTTTGCAACCCTGGCATTTCCCTCACTGGGTGAAATGCTCTGCAGTGTCATGGGATGGGTGGAATGCACCTGTAGTGTATCATGGGATGAGATGAATGCTCTGCAGTGTAATATAGGTTGGGTGAAATGCTCTGCAGTGTGTAATGGGATGGGTGGAATGCTCTGCAGTGTGTCATGAGATGGGTGGAATGCTCTGCAGTGTGTCATGGGATTGGTGGAATGTCAGCAGTACAGTACCTTCAATCACACAGCCGGGTACTGCACTCTAGGGGGAGACACAAAGCACAGCACTCGGGAAAACACCTCTCCCTCCTTGAGGCTGCATTTACATCTCAGCGTATAGAATTGTGGGCAGATTTGCCACGAATCTGCGCGCGATTTGACATCGCTGATATGTAGATGGCAAAACGCAGCACGCATATTTGAGATGCCATTCATTTGTGCAGCAAATGAATGCCATCTCAAATATGCGTCCTGCGTTTTGCCATTCACATATCATCGCTGTCAAATCGTGGGCACAATTCAGTACGCTGGGATGTGAATGCAGCCTTTCCCTCCAATGTAGACAGACTCTTACAGTGAAATTGTATAAGATAATATAACCATGATGGTGATCTTGCAGTAGGTAATGTAAAGGGGAACTGTAAAGGGGGCCTCTGATGACAGGTAAAACCCCATGGGGTCATACAGTTTCCTCTGTAACAGATTAATGTATACACAAGGAATTTTCTTTTCCTAGTATGTAACATATTTATCTCCGCTTATCTTATCTGACTATTTTATTGGCTGTTCATAAACAGTTCCTTCCCTTTTCTCCTGTTCAGAATATCTTAAAGGGAAACAGCTTCTTATTTCAAGACCCTTTTATATTGTGTCTGTAGCACCCCCATAGTGATAGGTGCTTTGGCTAGAATTTTAATATCAGTTTGGAGGAGGGAAATTGGCCTGTATGATGAGGGATCAGTTGGCGGTTTACCCGGCTTCAGTAGTAAAATAATGCAGGCCCTGGACATAGACTCCGGGAGCTTCTGTTCAGTGTCAGCACCAATGTAAAGTTCCAAAAGCTTAGGTAGAAGTAGCCCAGCGTATTGGCTATAAACCTCCATGGGGATGCCATCGTCGCCCGGGGCTTTGGAGTGGGGAAAAGCTGCCACCGCCTCCTGCATCTCCTCCAGCGTCAACAGAGCCTCCAAGCTCAGTCTCTGGGAGGTCCGCAGACATGGAAGGGAAACAGAGGCCAAATACTCCTCCAACTCGCTTTGAGGGTAGGACAACCTACTGGCATATAAGTCAGTGTAGAAACGCACAAGTTCAGTCATAACGGTGTCTGGTGTGTTTACTCTGTGGCCATCTGGTGTATCTAATGCTCTTATCGCTGGGGTCGTGGGACGAACATTGGCTATTTTCGCCAAGAGGTGACCAGTCTGTTCCCCTTCTTCATATAAGGTAACTTTGGAAAAAAAAAACTTTTTTTCTCAGCCTTGGAGCTAACCACCTTGTCTAGAGCATCCTGTGCTGATAGCATTGAAAGTTTAGTTTGCTCTGAGGGGTCTGCTATGTAAACCTTTTCCAACCTATCAACCAAGTCAACCAGTTGTTTCTCATGTGCTCTGGAGTTGTCCTTTACCTTTTTAATAGCTGAAGAGAATATTCCCCTGAGGTGACACTTAAAGGCATCCCATTTGACTAGTAAGTTCTCATATTGTGCATTATCCCTATGAAAGTACTTAATTTGTCTCTCGATCGAATCGTCTGCAGGGAACAGTTGCAGCCAAAATGCATTGAGCCTTCAGGGGGCAGGGGCCAATATGCTTTTAGGTCTCATCGCGATCCAGGTCAGCAATGGCGAATGATCAGAGATCCCTCTAACAGCATATTGGATTTTGGTGACATATGGTAAGGCTGGCATGTTCCCCACATACAGATCAATCCACGACAAAGTGGCGTGAGAAACAAGAGAATTGGACCATTCCGGGGAACTTTGTCCACCACACATTGATCCACCCCATATCTTCAAAGTATCTAGACATTAGCGTACCCTTATCCGTATTATAATTGGAGCCGGGCGGATGTTTATCCATCCTGGGGTCCAATATACCGTTAAAGTCTCCCAGGATGCACAGAGGGAGAGCGGGCCTCACTAGAATGAAGGCCACAAGCTTCCTCAGGACAGCCGGCGAGAAAGGGGGTGGAATATATACCACTGCCAATATACACCCCAGGTCATATATTTTGCAATGTAAAAAGACCTACCTCATTGTCCACAGCTACCGATTTTTCTTGAAAAGGCAAAGCCCTATGCACCAATACGCTCACCCCCCTTGAATACGAGGAGTGAGTGGAATGGTAGGCCCTCCCCACCCAGGCATATCGAACACAGTTTATTGAGTCCTTGACCAAGTGCGTTTCTTGCATGCCCACTATGGCAGGGTGGTATTTATGTAGATAATTGTTTACCATAGTCTGTTTAAGTGGCGTGCCCAGTCCTCGAACATTCCACGAGACAATAGGAACTTCAGCCATAAAGTATATGAGTGAATAGAGCTAATCTGTAATACTCAAGCAAGCATGGAAAAGCTAAATACAGTTGTGTCATTGTACAAAGTGGACCTGAACAGTACAGGCTCATTTGTCTGCTAATCAAGTCGTTACATCCTAACATGTGAATCCGGATAAGGGAAAACAGAACAGTGCCCTCAACGGTGCCCTCCAAAAACTCAAACAAAGAAAGATAACCATCAAGTCTTGGTTATGAAGAACAGTCAACGTGCTGTGAGCAGCAGTGAGTCCCTTGAACAGGTTGCTCCCCATCCCACACGGGGGGTGCTGCTCGCTGGAAAGTGGCTGCAAGTTGCATTATTCAGATCGGTCTTTTTCCCAAAAAAGAAAGAAAATTTAGTTGTGTCCCCGGCCAGGGTACATCAATATATAAACCCTTCTTGTCCAAAGGGCAAAAAACAAGGCGAAGAGAAAGAGTCCACTGCTAGCCTGCAAAACCAAAACGTGTCTCACCATCCTGAAGACTTCTGGTGATAGATGCACACAATCAGGCCACTTCGTTCTCTTGAGGCGCATGGCGCAGAGATGGCTCATGTATATCTAGCCAGTCCGCCGCTTCAGGCGCTGTGTTGAAGAAGTGGGTGCGGCCGTTAGCCGTCACCCTCAGGCGGGCAGGATAGGGCATAGCATATGGCAATCCGATTTACCTCAGTCGTTGTTTGACGTCAAAGTATTTGGCCCGATGGCGTCTTCTTATAGCCTAGGCCATCTTTATGTAGAGCATGTAGTGTTGTCACATGAAAAGATAGGGTAAAATATTTGCAAAAATGTGAGGGGTATACTCACTTTTGTGAGATACTGTAGCTACAAGGAAGGTGAGTGCAAGAAGAGCAGAGAAGGCAGGTAGAGTTAGAGGTAGGGCTGGAGTGAAGAGGATGGGGGAGGTTTGGGGTGCAGAGGTTATCAGGGTGCAAAGGTGTACTGACAGGGTGGATAAAGATGTAGGTTGCGTGTAGGGCAGCCCATTTGTTTCAATGGGCTGCTCTATGCGCTAGAAATGCGGAAGAAATAACACGGTGCCACAGCACATGTTGGCAGATGCATGAGGGTGTCATTAACAATTACTGGCACTGCTGTGTATCTGCTAAAGGGCAGCAAGTTTCTGTGGTGTCAGGAAAGCGATTTTGCGTTCCAGGCACACACAAATGTGAACGCACATTGGTGGTCAGTGTAAATTTTTTCATTACATTGGGGCTTGGTATAGAATCCTTTCATTTACACTAGTGGCCAGTGTGAATGTCCTCCTTACATTAGTGGTTACTGTAAATGCTTATATTACATTGGTGGCCGGTGTTGAAACTCCTCTTTATATTGGCAGTCAGTAAAACTATCAACATTGCCATTGATCACTCCCTCCTCTCCCCCCAGCACTGCCACTGATCCCAGGAGTTCTAGGATCCCTAGGAATTCTCTGTCTATTGATGGTCCTCCTCATCTTCCCAGTCCATGGTGTGCAAGCATTGGGGAGATAATGTCCTGTAACCTCTAGCAAACAATCAGTGAGCAGTAATGATGTGCAGTAATCTTTAGCAACCAATCAACAAGCAGAAATCATGTGCTGTAACCTCTAGCAACTAATCAGTGAGCCATAATGTGTGCTGTAACCTCTAGCAACCAGTAATGATATGCTGTAACCTCTGGCAGCCAATCACAATCGCTGCCTGATCTGATTCATTAAACTGATATTGAGTCTAGCTGTTATTTATTGTATGTCTCAGAGCAGGTGAAGAACGAAATTGCATGGGGGGGGGGGGGGGGGG
>BLSH010532960.1:1629-23013 GCA_018402905.1 Glandirana rugosa | reverse complement strand
CAATGTCGCACGACCGCGCAATTTTCAGTTAAAGCGACGCAGTGCCGAATCGCAAAAAGGGCTCCGGTCCTAAAGCTGGAAATCCTTCCGGGGCTGAAGTGGTTAAAATAATTACAGTGCCACCATCCACATACAGAAATAGAAGGGACAATGTAAATTAAACAGTGTGTGTTTAGTACTGCAATACATTTTTTAAGCTGACCAACTCTGTTAACCACTTCAGCCCCGGAAGGATTTCACACTTTAAGACCGGGGCCCTTTTTGCGATTCGGCACTGCGTCGCTTTAACTGACAATTGCGCGGTCGTGCGGTGTTGTATCCAAACGAAATTTGCGTCCTTTTTTTCCCACAAATAGAGCTTTCTTTTGGTGGTATTTGATCACCGCTGCGTCATTTCTGATCGCCGCTATAAACAAAAGAAGAGCGACAATTTTGCAAAAAAAAACAAATTTCTTACTTTTTGCTAAAATACAAATCCAAAAAAAAAATATAAAAAAAACGTTTTTTTTCATCGGTTTTGGCCGACTTATATTCTTCCTCATATTTGTGATTAAAAAAATCGCAATCGGCGTTTATTGATTGGTTTGCGCAAAAGTGGTCGCATTTACGGGTGATGAGAATTCATTTTTGGGGTTTTTATTTATTTTTTTTATTAGTAATGGCAGCGATCTGCGATTTTTAGCGGTACTGCGATATTGGGGCAGACATGTCGGACCATTTTTACACTTTTTTGGGACCATTGGCATTTTTACAGCGATCAGTGCTATAAAAATGCACTGATTACTGTGTAAATGCCATTGGCAGTGAAGGGGTTAACCTGCAGGGGGCGCTCTAAGGGTTAACTGTGTTCCCTGGGCGTGTTCTTACTGTATGGGGGCTGCCCTAACAGGGGAAGGGAAGTGATCACAGCTTCCGTGTAAAGGAAGGCTGTGATCACAGCACTTCCCCCTCTCACAGAACGGAGGTCCGTGTTTACTTACACGGACCTCCGTTCTTTCATTACGGGGGGGGGGGGGGCATCGCGGGTAGCCGGCGGCAATCGAAGCCGCCGCACCCGCTCCCTGTCCCTCCCCGAACACAGTGAGTGTGCGGGCGCGCCACCGGCGGCGCGCGCGCGCGCGCTCACTGTGCACGATCTGGCAGCTGCCGTCGTATGAGGGCGTTTTGCCTTAAAGAGCCACCTTGTCGCCGTCAGATGCCGATCGGTGGTCGGCAAGTGATTAAAGTAATCCCTCTTCTGGCCAGTCCTACACTGCCTTGCCACTGCAAATGCTATGGTGGAATCCATGCCAACCTGGGGCATAAAGACACAAGATGGGGGAGAGCAACTAGGTTCAGTTCTGGTCACTGACCTGTATATAACAGAGAAAAGATATACCTGTGCTCAGATCCCAATAGCTTGTACATGTAATGAACTACCAGGTGCTAAAGGGGTGTGACCACAAGTTAACACTACAAATACCAAATGGACCCTCTACACACTTGTGTGAGTTGTCCTGCAATTTGGGACTGCAAAGTCCCATGACAAGTTGTTCCCCATTATTTCCAATGAGCACCATTCATATCTGTACGACTCTCAAGTTGTGCCGACTTCAAAGTAGTTCCTGCATTACTCTGGTCCAACTTTGATGCAACTTGAGTTCCATAGACTTCAATGTTAAACCCTCAAAGTCTCATGCAAAATCGCACCTGAATAATATAGATGTGATTTCTGTACGACTTTGTGATATGTTTTCATTGAGCCAAAGTTGCAATAAAGTCGGACCAAAGTCTTACTGATCCCAATTCGCGTCAAAATCGCGGCCAAAAAATTGCAGTAAAATCGCGTCGCACAAGTGTGAAAGGGGCCTAAATCGTATTTAGTCGACTAAATCTCTAGGACATTTTAGTCGACTACAATCTAATGGGTGTAGTTAAATTTTAATGCATTATTTAAGCATTTCTCTAGAATTTCCAAACTCATTATATACTGCTGGTGTGAAAAATCGAATATCTTATTATTTATGGTATTGAGGTAGAACATGCACTACAGACCAGTGTTCATTTTGACGTCAAATTTCAATTTAGATTTAGTCTTAGTCTGTTGACTAAAATGGCAATTTAGTTTTAGTCCCATTTTAGTCTTTTGACTAAAATGTCGTATTAGATTTAGTCGTATTTTAGTCATCTCAATTGTTTTAGTCGTATTTTAGTAGACTAAAATGATATTAAGTTAGTTGACTAAAATGTTTTAGTCAGTTTGAGTCAACGAAATTAACACTGCATACAGGTACATGACTGTGCCTGTATGAGCCAACCTGCCGCAGTAAATGTATTACGATGAGTCGGCAAGTGGTTAAAGAGGAACATCCCTCCGCCTAAATCCCATCCCACCAACCCCCCCCAGAGGCTAGGTATACACGTGGTTTTGCTTTTTCTTTTTTGCTACATGCAATAATTTCAATGGGCTGCCCTACCCGCGTCACGCGTGACAAAGTAATTAATGTACCTTTTTGGGCATTTTGATGCATTTGATGTGTATTTTAATGCACCTGTGCTTGCAGACCTTGGGGTGCCATTAACAATGAACGGCACCACTAGCATGACATAGGTTTTCCATGCATTTCGCAAACACACACAAAAAATGCACACTTTTGCACACATTCATGAAATGCTCAGGTGTGAACCCAGCCTAACATTTGCCCCGTCTTAAAATGGAACAAAAAAATATTTACCATACCATGGAGTCTAGTGTTGCCTTCATAAAGCGGCGTGTTGCACTTGCGGTGCCATTCATTGTTTAAGGCACCCCAAATGTGGAGGGGGTGTGGCCAGATGTGAACGAGGCAGGTCGCATCTTCTGGGAGCTCTGCAGTACTCCGGCTTATTATCCTGATTTAGGAGCGATCTCACTGGCCTTTCTGCACTGACACCCTGGGCATAGTCCTCTGACCACCGGGAGATGCCGGCGGGACCATACAAGCGGAGGGGGAAGCAACTGCAGAAGCAGCAGAAACAGAAGCCTTCTCCGTCGGCTGCAGGGAAGGGAGCGGGCCCCGCCTCCGCCATCTTGGCTCCGCACACGCGTGATCAGACTGCGGCGACGAGGATGGGAGGAGAAGCCATGGCGGATGAGGCTGGCCCAGAGCTGCAGTCTGGTGCGCTGCTGCCGGCCTCCAAGCAAGTTGATGCAATCACTTATCCCATCCTGGAGGCCATCATGGCTAGTAAGTTGGAGCTTTTAGTCCACATTGATCGCCTGTCCAGCGAATGTGCGCTGATCAGACAGGACATGGATAAGATCCTGGGGAGCCTGACCGCCGCACAGGGCCGCATATCGGATGTGGAGGACACGGCTCAGTCACATGATACGCAGCTAGCGGACCTTAAAGACATGGTGAAAGCCCTACAACAGCGGGGCCGATGACGCCGAAGACCGGCAGAGGTGGAATAACGTGAGAATGGTCGGGCTGCCAAAAGTGGATGAGGGTGCGACGCCGGTGTCTTTTGCGAAGCAGCTCTTCAAAACCCTGCTCAACCTGGACAACATGCCTCCTACGTATGTGGTCGAAAGGGCGCACAGGATTCTCACGGGGAATCGCCCACCAGGTGCGCCGCCCAGGCCTTTCATGTCAGGTTCCTAAATTAGAGGGACCAAGATATGATCCTGGCGGAATCCAGCAAGAAAGCAGCAAGACCTTAAATATGAGAGTGCTAAACTCATGCTGTTTCCAGATTTCTCGGTGGAAATGCAAAGAAAACGCTGCTCTTTCAACGACATTAGGAAAAGATTGAGAGAACAGCAGATCCAATTCAGCATGTTATATCCCAGTCGGCTGAGGGTGCAACACAAGGGCATGGTCAAGTTCTTTGACAATCCTCAAGAAGCGTTTGATTGGCTGGATAGGGATCCATAATGGAGACCGCTTTCCCCGCTTTCCCCTCATGGCCTGTTACCCACCTTCCGTGGATAGACATGGTATCCCCACACTGACAATTGCATCTTGAGTATCCCAAAGGCAAAAAGGTCTCCTCTATTATGTCTCTGCACATTTATCCTGTCGTCCAGCTGAAGGGACTCCTTCCTGAGGCCTGGACTGAGTCCTCCTACCCATCCTTTCTTACACTGGGGTAAGTGGAGCACCACCTACCACCAGAAGGAGAAAGACTGCGACATGCTGAACTTTGGGGAGCAACGACTGCAGCTTACCAGTTTTGTTTTTTGTTATGGGTACAGGCTGCATACCGTGTTTTTGGTTATCCCCGTTTTTTTGGGGGTAAGTTATGGTATGACAGCAGAGATATTTTTCTCTTGGCTCGACTGGACTGGACATGGCTATTATTGATCTGCTTACACAGAAAGACTTTGTACTCTGGGACGGTCCCCCCTCCCCCTTTCGGGCGAAACAATACTCCCACATTCCATCATACTGTGATGAGCGAATGGCTAAAACGTTAAAAATAGTGTCATGGAATGTGCATGGGATTAACAATAGGTATAAGAGGGCTACAGTTTTTCAATATCTCAAAATGCACGGGCCACATATCGTCTTCCTACAGGAGACACACCTGGATGGTAGTAAGATATTGTCCCTACGTAAACCGTGGGTCCAAAGGGTCGTACACGGAACTTACTTCACGTTTGCGAGAGGAGTTTCCATCCTCATCAGCAGAACCGTTCAATGTACTGTACACCAGGTGTCCTTGGACCCGGGGGGACGATATGTGGCTGTGGTGCTTGATCTGTATCATGTGAAAATGTTACTAGTCAATGTGTATGTGCCTCCCCCATTCGGTCACCATCATCTCACTGACCTGTTTGTGAAATTGGCCCCTTGGTCACATTTGCCAGTTCTCTGAATGGGGGGCTACAATGCGGTCCTGGACGCCGCACTGGACTCCTCCAACCCATCTAGGGAGAGCTCTGCGGATTTGTCCTCCTGGGCGTCGGCTGCGGGGTTATCGGTGGAAGCACACCTCTAAGACACATAGATCTGCAGCTAGAATAGACCTAGCCTTTGCCAACATCCAGCTGTTAGCCTAGGTGCATGATGCTGAATACCTCGCAGGAGGTGTCTCGGATCATAACCCTATGGCGTTATCTCTGTCTCTGGGACCCTCTCTGGGGCTGGGGGTGTGGAGATTGGCTCTGGGCTGGTTACAGGAGGAACAGTTCACTTCTCACCTCCAAGCCTCCATGACCTCATACTGGTCAGCCAATGCAGACTCCGCCTCCCCTACCCTCATATGGGATGCCCTCAAGGCAGTACTCCGGGGAGAATGTATATCAGCAATCAAGGCCTCTCGTAAAGATCATAATGCAGTGATTGAGGAGCTGGTGGCCAAGGAAAAGGAGTGTGTGCAGAGACAGGCTGCTTCCCCAAATGAAGACTCATTTCTGACACTCCTGGGGGCACAGCGTCTTTTCGCCCTGCATTACTCTGATCTGGCGCACAACAAACAAAGGCACTGTTCAGAGTCTCTGTTCCTCCAGGGGGACAAAAAAGGTAGGCTTTTGGCCTTACTGATAGCTGATCGCCCCCCCCCCCCCCCATCCCTAATATCCCAGTAATCAAAAATACAAGAGATGAAGTGGTCTCTGATCCTGCTGGAATTATGACGGTCTTTGTTCAATTTTTCTCTGACCTGTATTCCCCTATCCCGCCGTATAGCCAGGATGCTCTAGACTCCTTATTAAAACAATTGCCTATTCCGACATTATCAGAGGAGGATAGGAAGACTTTGGACGCTAGAATCACCACTTCTGTGATAGAAACAGCCATACATGCTCTTCTACCAGGCAAAGCGCCTGGGCCGGATGATTTCTCAGCTGACTTCTATAGGACCTGTGCGGAGACGTTGGCCCCCTAGGCTTGGCACCCTGTTTGACTTCTGCCACAGACACCATGCACTGCCGCAATCGATGCTAAAGGCCTATATAGTCCTTTTGTTGAAACCAGGTAAGGATCCTCTAGAATGTTCTTCATATCGCCCCCTTCTAAATATGGATCTCAAGATCCTCACCAAAGTTCTGGCCACCCATTTGGCCAAAGTGATATCATCCCTAGTGAATATAGACCAGACAGGGTTTATGCCGAGCAAATCCACAGATACCAACCTTCGCAGGGTATTTACTCACCTACAACTCCCTTCTACTGACGCATCCCAGAGAGTATTGGTCTCAATCGATATAGTGAAAGCTTTCAACTCGGTAAACTGGGGATTTATGCATACCATCTTGGAGTGAATAGGGTTTGGCCCAGGCTTAAGTTACTTTATAGGTCCCCAGGGTGTTAGAATAGGCTCGGCCATTTCTCCATTGCTTGATATAGGCAGGGGTACTAGGCAAGGTTGCCCGCTCTCGCCTTTCCTCTTCACTCTAGTCTTGGAGACGCTGGCGACAGCCCTTAGGGAGGCACGACCGTCTGGGGGACCTCATCCTATTCCTGAAAGACCCTGGGGTGTCCCTAAAGAACTCCCTAACTATCCTAAATGAGTTTGCTGTCTTCTCAGGACTGCGGGCGAACTGGGAGAAATCGTCCATCCTGCACCTTGATGAGGAAGCAAGGGCGGCGGCAGACCCGTCACTTCCCCTGAAGTGGGTCTCATCCCTGACTTACTCGGGAGTCAAGATCTCAGCAAACGTCAAAGACTACCTGTCCTTAAACTTGACCCCGCTGCTCTCCTTATTTAAGCAGAAAATGCAGACGTGGCTCAAATTCCCACTCTCTTTGATAGGGAGAATAAGCCTACTAAAAATGAAACTCCTTCCGATTATCCTATATTTTTTGAGACATGCCCCAACATGGATCCCCAAATCGTTTTTTACTAAACGTAATAACCTAACTAGTACATTTCTGTGGTCATCCGCCATCCCTAGAATAGGCTTAAAAACACTCCAGGAGCCCCTGAGTAGTGGAGGATTGGCACTCCCAGACTGGCAGAAATATTTCTTGGCTAGTAGAATGGTGTTTGTGCGCAGATGGTTGGCAGGTGATGATGGTGATTCCACCACGGTGCTAGAAGCGGCACACCTGGGCTCTTATGAAAGTTTGCAGTTGGTGGTCTTTCGGATGCCAGTCCGGGTAACCCCCTCACTGAATCCATGAGAGCCACGACCAAGGCTTGGGATACAGAGCTGAAAATGGTGTGTCCGAGCTATAGGGGCTTCTCTCCATCAACACCATTATGGGTGAACCCCAAACTTTCCCACTTTTCCCATCATTTTCAGGGTCTAATAACCTGGTCCATTAAAGGAGTTAAGACCCTAGGAGACATCACCAGAGAAGGGGACTTATTGACCTTTGACCAACTTAAAGCCAGACATAATCTCCCAAACACTTCTTCCAGCTCAGACATGCTTTTCAGGCTCAGTTTATGGACGTCCCGGTAGAGTCGCTGTCTTCGAAGTTAGAGAATCTTGGGATTACCTGCCTAAAATGTTGTCCGTAGTATACAAGGAACTGTTTAAAACGACCCCACCTGCAGTACTAAAGTGTAGAGAACGATGGGCGGCAGAAGATCCAGACCTATAGGGGGAAGACTGGGATGATATTTGGGACCAGCCATTTCAAAATTTAGTGTCAGCCCAGGATAGACTGATACAATTCAAATTTCTTCATAGATCGTACTTCACTCCTGCCAGAATAGCAAAAATCGACCTCGTTGCCCCTGTTTGGAGATGTACTCAGTCCCCTGCAGATGCAGAGCATATTTTTTGGACCTGCCCATTGATTCAGATATTCTGGATAGCTGTGACAGACTGTATATCTGAGGTGCTCTCTATCCCGATCCCATTGACCGTCAGGGTATGCCTATTGGGATTAGTTGAGGATGTGGTCCCCTCCAGGGCGCATAGAAGTCTACTGACAATTATACTGTTTTATGCCAAAAAGGCAATACTTTTAAAGTGGAAAAAAGTGGCATCCCCCACACTGTCCTTTTGGAAGGGCCTGGTGAATGCCATGGTACCATTCTATAGGGCGACATATCTGGAAAGGGGCTGTGAAAAGAAATTTACTCGAGTTTGGCAGGTGTGGCTGTCCTCTGCAGGATAGGGTGGAAACGTTTTTTTTAGCAGGATCTAGTGTGGATAACCACCTCTTGCTCCTGAGACACTTCACAAGTGATTTGGGCATAGGGGCCCTTGACAAATGATGGATACAGGCTCTCATGCATGTTCATTTTAAAAGGTCCCTTGCACAGTATATTGTAGGCTGGGGGGGACTAGATTCCTGAATATATGTGTCAATGGTTTTCCTACTGTCTGCATATGGTTTTCATTATAAATATATTCTGTATGTACCACAAGTACCTGTCTGGGGATCGAGTCGAGATAATTTGCGTTTGTTGGGGGGAGGGGGGTTGGGGTATTTTTTTAACAGACCCTGCGTGGTCCAATAACTGGCAGGACCTGACCCTGTCAGTTAGTAATGTTTGTATGTTGTTTATATGTGAAAAACCAATAAAAACTGAATTTTTCAAAAGAAAAAAAAGCCCCCCCTATATGTGGCAAGTGGACACACATTTTTGCACACGTCAAGATGCGCAGTTAAAAAATGGGTGAAACTCAAGGCCCAGAAAGATACTTGTGCTGCTTTGGTGTGTTTGTCCCATGTACGGCAATCCATTGAGAAGTGCGCAAAAACGCATGTTCACAAAATGCTAGGTATGAACCTAGCCAACCTGATGTAAAAACTCTCAGTTTGCTCCTCTTCTTAAGCTCCGCCATCTTTAACTTGGATCCAATGCATGTGCATATACGCTGTGAATGTCCTGTATACCTGGCAGAGATGCCCACAGTGCATATGCGATCAATCCCCTGCACATGCACACATGTGCCGTTGCCGCAGGTCTCTGACACTTTTCTGGTAAACTTTCATGGCGTGTGTGCACATACCTGGCACCTCGCCAATGCCCCCTAGGATGGTACATCACACTTACAAGGAAGCGGTGCACAGCGCATGCGCACACACTCCACGGGAGTCTAACAGAAAATTTGTGCAGGGAAACAAAAAGTGTAGCTGCTGACTTTTCATAAACAGACACTCACCTGTCCCACGGTCCAGCGATGCGGTTGGCACGAGCCTCGGATCTCTCCCCCTCCCCTCCGTGGCGCTGGCATTGCTACTGTGGGCACCCGGCCATGACAGCTAGCGGCTTCACGGCTGGGCACGCACTGCACATGCGCGAGCGGCGCTGCGGTTCGTGATTGGTCCCGAAGTCTTCTAGGACCTGTCCTGTGTCCCAGAAGACTTCGGGAGGGGGAAGGAGACCTTCCACTTCCGATCACCTAAGGCGACCAGAACGGAAGTGCCCGTATTAATCGGGTATTTGCACTCCCCTCCTCCACAAAAGGTCAGTTTTGCCATCAGGAGCTGGAGAGGAGGTGTTAAAGCGGAAGTTCCACTTTTGAGTGGAACTCTGCTTTAACTAACTCTTATTAAATTGGGATTATATCCAAAAGTAAAAATGTATTATATTGCAGCATCTTTTTAGGCTTCCTCGCTTCTATTTTCATCTGGCGATACAGCCAGTGAGGCTCAGTTCACACATGTCCGGCTGCGGTTTCAGAGCGATTTTTAAAAGCAATTAAGTGTGTTTTTTTTCACTGGTTCAGGTGCGATTCAGGTGTGAATTTTTATGTGAAATGCACCTGAACCGTACTGAAAAGCGCACAGGAATTTTTTTGTAAAAACGCATCGCAGCCGGCCTGCAGATATTCTGTTGTTTTTGCAAATAAAACATGCTCTCTTGCAGATATTAGTTACAGGGATGAGACAACGGAAAATTGTATTAAATACTAACCGTGATTTTCCTTCTTTGGCGCCAAACATGTGGTAGTATGCTGCCATGTTGGCGCCAGTAAAAAACATTTAACACTGGTGAGGTGCTTACAATGGTCAGCTTTTAGTTATTCATGTAAAACCTTTATCCCAAAAGTAAAAAACTGGCTATAACTGATTATAAAGTGTGAGCTGGAGTTTGGCTTTAATTTGTTAAAGTAGAACCATAGGCAAAACTTTTTTTTTTCTTTTTGGCTAGAGCAAGGGGGAGGGGGGGGGTGTCCCCTTTCAGATTTTTTTTTTTTTTTGCCATCTGTGTCCCATTGCAGAGATTTCCCTTCACTTCCTGTTCCATAGCCAAACAGGAAGTGAGAGGAAATCCCTGCAAATTAAAGAGGAAGTAAACTTAATTTGCTGACATTTACCTATAGGTAACAGCGACAGCCTGTCCATTAGGGGCGCACAGGTGCCCCCCCTCCCTCCCATCCATGCGTCCAGCCCCCTGAATGCATGGATGGTGCCAGACGCATTGATTCCAATGGGGGGGGGGGGGTTTCTGAAGCATGTGATTATAGCCAGAGGCTCTAATAGGCTTCAAAAAAAGGTACTGCCTAGCCAGTCTCCAGATCTTAATCCAATAGAAAATTTATGGAGGGAGCTGAAACTTCCAGTTGCCAAGTGACAGCCAAGAAATCTTAAGGATTTAGAGAAGATCTGTAAAGAAGAGTGGACCAAAATCCCTCCTGAGATGTGCAAACCTGGTATCCAACTACAAGAAATGTCTGACCTCTGTGCTTGACAACAAGGGTTTCTCCACCAACTACTAAGTCATGTTTTGTTGGGGATCAAATACTTATTTTACTCACTGAACGGCAACTCAATTTACAATATTTGTATTGTGTGTTTTTTTTTTTTTCTGGATTTTTGGTTGATATTCTGTATCTATCATTTAAAATACACCTATGATAAAAATTATAGACCCTTCATCTCTTTGTAAGTGGGCAAACATACAAAATCTGCAGGGGATCAAATAAATATTTTCCCCACTGTAGATGAAACTGAAGGTAATGAGGACCTGCTTTAATTTGGCGTACAGAGATAGGCAGAGTGCCTGTCCCTGTACGCAGTGTAGTAGAGCAGCATATTTACTCCTTTTATCCTCCCTCTGTCGCTGGTTGTTAAAGACACTGTCAGCTTCACAGCCGACAGCCTCCTAGCAACCAGTGATGCTGCATTGGGCGGGGCTAGATCAGGTCTGCTCTTGCCTTGTGAGTGACAGCAGGCAGAGAGTGGATTAGCTAATAGCAGGCTGTCAATTGGTTAACCACTTACCAACCGGAACGTTTTGCAGCTTTAGGACCAGAGCACTTTTTGCGATTCGGCGCTGCGTCGCTTTAACTGACAATTGCGCGGTCGTGCGACGTTGTACCCAAACTAAATTTGCGTCCTTTTTTCCCCACAAATAGAGCTTTCTTTTGGTGGTATTTGATCGCCTCTGCGTCATTTCTAATCGCCGCTATAAACAAAAGAAGAGCGACCATTTTGCAAAAAAAACCCAAATTTCTTACTTTTTGCTAAAATTCAAATCCAAAAAAAAAATATCAAAAAAACATTTTTTTTCACCGTTTTTGGCCAATTTATATAATTCCTCATATTTGCGATAAAAAAAATTGCAATCGGCGTTTATTGATTGGTTTGCGCAAAAGTGGCCGCGTTTACGGATGGTGAGAATTAATTTCTGGGTTTTTTTTTGTTTTTTGTTTTTTTACTAGTAATGGCGGCAATCTGCGATTTTTAGCGGTAATGCGATATTGGGGGGGACATGTCGGACATTTTTGACACTTTTTTGGGACCAATGACATTTATTCAGTGATCAGAAATTTAAATGTCCACTGATTACTGTATAAATGTCATTGGCAGTGAAGGGGTTAACCTGGGGGGGAGAGCTAGGGGATAACTGTGTTCCCTGGGTGTGTTCTTACTGTGGGGGGGTTGGGCTAACATGGGCATGAGAGATCTAACTGATCCCAGTGACAGGGATCAGTAGATCTCTCATGCCCCACTGACAGGGAGGGGAACCGCCGTGTTTACATCGGCGGTTCCCCGTTCTTTCCCTGTAGCCGCTCATCGCGGCTCGCCGGCGGACATCGGGTCCGCCCGAGCCGCGGGCACACTCCCCAGGAGTGCGGCGGGTGTGCCCCCTGGTGGCTGATTGCAGATCGCCGCTTATTTACAGCGATTTGCGCAGGGCTCCCCGACTGCCGCCGTAAAAAGACGGCGCGCGGTGGGGAACCGGTTAAGGATCCAACCACTTCCTGCTGTCAATCACAAAGGTAGGAAACCTGAGGGGGAATTAGTGTGAATCCCCATCAGGCTCTGCCCCTCCAAGTACGTAACTTACTGCCACTGTGCTGTGACAGCTGGCAGGGAGGAAGCGCAGTGGCACTGAGAGTGGAGTGTCTGTATGGATGGACATTCCCAGCCTCCGTGCATGGCGTGTGCTTCAGATTCTTTTTACTTTTCGTGTGGAAGCTAAAAATGAAGACTATAAATTCCCGACAGATGGCAAAACCTAGACAGGTGCGGCTGGTTTTGCTCTGAATTGAAATTTGGACAAATTTTTTGTTGTTTCGGAAATTTGTATGCATTTGAATTTCCGAATTACAATAGTCACAAACTTACATGAATCCGAAATAATGAATTAAAATTTTGGACGAAATACGAATAGTTTTCAAATCGAATTCAAATTGTTTTCAAATCAAATTTGAATTTCTGAAGAGAATAAAATAGAATAGAAAATAAAGGAATATGATAGAAAAGAATATAATAAAAAAGAAAAGAATAACGCAGAAAATAGAAGAAATAGAATTATCATAAGTAAAAAAAGAACAGAATACAAAATAAAAGAATAGAGAATAAAGGGATGGAATAAAAAAAAATAGAAGAATCGAGTAAAACAGAACAAAATAGAACAGAAAATAAAAGAATAGAATAAAATAGAATAGAAAATAAAGGTATAGAATAGAATAGAATAAAAAGAATATAACCGTCTTCTGAAATTCAAATAGAATAGAAAATAATAGAATAGTATAAAATAGAACAAACAATAGAAAAGAATAGAATAGAAAGAATGTAACAATATAACCATTTTCCGAAATTCGAATTCCAAATAGAATAAATTTGAATTCAAATAGAATAGATGTGTTGTAATGTATTTGTATTGTATTTTCAGGCGACAACTCTACAGATTAAACAAAAATCGTACAATCTGATATTGTACGAGAAATATTTTCATGTTTGTCTGATCGGATTATATCGGATGAACTGTCGTGATCGGCTCTCGAAAGCTCTGTACTAACGATCAGATTATTATACGATCGCTTCAAAAGCGGGATTTTTCGCCTGATTTTTGGATCGTGTGCAGGGGCCAATTGCGGTGAAGCACAGCACTGGACAGGGGAGCCGGAGCTGCCAAAGTTAACTTTTCCTATTAACAAGCCGTGAATAAAAATCTCCCCAGTGGAACATCGATGCAAAATAAAAAAATGGCAGGGATTCCTTATTCTATCCAAAATGAAAAAGGGAAATTTCATCCTTAGATACTCCGATGGTGGAGCTTTTATTTAACCACTTAAGGACTGCCCAAGGCATATATACTGCGGCAGGGCGTCCCTATTGCACAAAACAATGTACCCATACGTTGATTTGTGCACGAGACACTGCAGGTGTGCGGGGGAGCCGATGCGCTGGTCCAGCGGCCGCAACGTCCACCAGCCACCCACGATCACTCCGAAGAGAGGCAGAACGGGGATCTTCCTATGTAAACAAAGCAGATCCCTGCTCTGACAGGAGAGTACAGGGAGATTGTCCGTTCCTAGTGATCAGGAACAGCGATCTCTCTGTTCTCCTAGTCAGCCTAGCCCCCCCCCCCCCCCCTACAGTTAGAAACACCTCCCTCAGACAAACGTAACCTTTTGATCACCCCTTCCCTGCTAGTGTCATTTATACAGTGACAGTGCATATTTGTAGCTCTGATCACTGTAATAATGTCACTGGTCCCAAAGAAGTGACAAAAGTGTCCGATCTGTTCGCCGCAATGTCACCGTCTCTCTAAAAATGGCTGATTGCTGCCATTACTAGTAAAAAAAAAAAAATAATAATGAAAATGCCATAAATCTATCCCCCATTTTGTAGACGAGATAAATTTTGCAAAAACCAATCAATATACGTTTATTGCGATTTTTTTTTTCCGATATATTTTCGATATTTAATAGAACAAAAAGTAAAAAGTATTGCTTTTTTTTCAAAATTGACACTATTTTTTTGTTTATAGCGCAAAAAATAAAAACCGCAGAGGTGACCAAATACCAGCAAAAGAAAGCTCTATTTGTGGGGAAAAAAAGACATTGATTTTATTTGGGTACAACGTCTCATGACTTTGTCAGTTAAAGTAATGCAGTGCCGTATCGCAAAAATGGCCTGGTCATGAAGGGGGGTAAATCTTCCGGGGCTAAAGTGGTTAACTAAACATTTCTAAAAAAAAAAAGACATTGTAATTGGAATTTTTTTTTTTTTTTTTTCTACCAGCTTGTTATATTAATTTGAATATTACATTTTAGTACAAAGGACTAAAATTGTCATTGCACGATACCCGAGCCTGACCAAGACACAGCTCATTACTCAAACCGCTGCAGGGGAAAAGCTGACAAGATAATATAATCTAATGCTCGCAGGCCCATACACAGATAGAGATATGTTCTGAAATGAAATTGTATTGTCCTTGAGGGAACCACAATATTAATGTAGGCAGAGGCTCTACGCAGAGGCGCATTTTTCATATGAAATGTGATTATGGGGATCTTATTGACAGATTTTTAGATGATTCACAATAAATGTCGTTATTAAAGAGGATTTACAAGAAAAGATTTTTTTTTTCCCCATTTGAAGCGACTTCTCTATGTATTAACATGGAGTGACCTTACACCCTGCAATTTGTAGGTTATTTTGAACCAGGAGTTGCAGTTACAGATTTTAGTTGAAGCTCCACCTGTTGGTGAAATCTGGAATTACTCCTCAACCAATAAAGAATTGTGGTTCTCTATAAATACTGCATTTTTTATTGCTCAAACTTATCGCTCCCCTGCTGGTGAAATCTGGAATGACACCTGAACCTCTGGAGGACTTGCCCCCTTTCTTGACCAGGCCATTTTTTGGGATACAGCACTACGTTATTTTAACTGACAATTGTGAGGTCGTGCGACGTCGTACCCAAATAAAATGTATGTCATTTTTTTTCACCATAAATAGAGCTTCCTTTTGGTGGCATTTGATCACCTCTGTACAAGTTAAAATTACGACTAATATCTGATTGGTTGCTATGGGTAATACAGCCGCTCCTTATCATTTCTCACCAGTCAGGCTCTGTTTTCTTTATGAATATTCACCAGGCAGTTAAATCCCCCTGACACCTCCCTGGGCTCTGTGTACATTTCATTCGCCTGTAAAAATATTTATTTTGCAGTTTATGGCTTTTAATAAAATTAACGAGAATCATTTGTCAGAGTCATAATGTTCTGATTTATTACGGATATAACAGAGAACATGAGAGAGGAATTCCAAGCAAAGAGAAAACTCTCTGTAGTTCAGTTATATAGTAAAGTAGAGTAATCCAAAATGACGTTTATGTTATACCGGTGTCAGCAATATGTTACCTGTGTTTTTTAAGCACTCGACCTCTGGAAGATTTACCCCCCTTCATGAACAGGCCATTTTTTTGCGATACAGCACTGTGTTACTTTAACTGACAATTGCGCGGTCGTGCGACGCTGTACCCAAATAAAATGTGTGTCCTTTTTCCCACAAATAGAGCTTTCTTTTGGTGGTATTTGATCACCTCTGCGGTTTTTATTTCTTGCGCTATAAACAGAAAAAGCGACAATTATGAAAAAATATATATTTTTTACTTTTTGCTATAATAAATATTCAAAATTTAAAAAATCTAATTTCTTCCTCAGTTTAGGCCAATATATATTCTTCTCCATATTTTTGGTAAGAAAAATCGCAATAAGCGTATATTGATTGGTTTGCGCAAAAGTTAAAGCGTCTACAAAATAGAGAATACATTTAGGGCATTTTTATTCTTTGCGATTTTTAGCAGGACTGCAACATTGTGGCGGACAGATCGAACACTTTTGACACTTTTTGGGGACCAGTGACATTTATACAGCGATCAGTGCTATAAAAATGATCTGATTACTGTATAAATGACACTGGCATGGAAGGGGTTAACACCAGGGGGTGATCAAAGGGTTACGTGTTCCCTAGGGAGGTGTTTTCTAACTGTGGGGGGAATGGACTGACTGGGAGTACAGAGAGATCGCTGTTCCTGTTCACTAGGAACACACGATCACACGGAACTCCCCTGACTGAACGGGGATCTGTTGTGTTTACATTGGCAGATCCCCGTTCTGCCACTCTGTGGAGCAATCGTGGGTGGCTGGCCGCGCGCACGGCCGCTGTATCTATTACACGAAGAGCCATACCGGTACGGCGATTTGCGCAATAGAGCCGCCCTCCCGCATTATATCTGCGGCGGGCAATCGGGAAGTGGTTATAATATAAAGGATCATAGCGTGAGGCTGTATAAGAGGTTGTCTAACTCTATTGAATATAAAAGCTGCACTCACATGTTTATCATAAAAAACCATTGTGTTTATTATAATGAACATGTGAGTGCACTTTTTATATCCATAGACAACCTTTTATACAGTATCACGCTATGATCCTTTATATTATAAATACCTATGTACCGGGTATGAGGCCGTAATTGGAAGTCTGCCAGGATCGCCAGCACCTCTATGGCTACACCTGGGAGGGAATTTCCCTACAGAGCTTTTGGCTTTTCCATTCATTTGGAAGCCATTCCATTCTGGTGAGCTGCTATCTTCTCCATTGCTGGTGTTTTACACAGAGGATCTGGGAAGCTCTTCTATGCTTACAGTTATCTGCCTTACTTTTCCCCTGTAGATATTGCTCTTCTGCGACACTGGAACTTTTTTCAAATTTTTTTGATTTTTTTTTGTTCTTCCTTTTTATCCCTCTTTTTGGATGTTTCTGATTTTTTTTTGATGAACTTGAATGTTTTATTACACTACAATTATGTTTTGAGATCAGGTTGGATTTGTGATTTTTTTATGATAGCGCTGCACTATATGTATAACAATTGTTTATTTATTTATTTTATTGCAGGTACTTATATAGAGCCGTCATTTTACACAGCGCTTTACATATATTGTACATTCACATCAATCACTGTCCTCAAGGAGCTTACAATCTAAGGCAGGGTTCCTCAACCAGGGTTCCTCCAGAGGTTGCTAGGGGTTCCTTGAGCAATGGTCAATTTCTACCGCTCAGATAAATTCCCAATGACATCATTGATCTTTTTAGCTATCTGTAAGGGGGTCATTCTTCCCAATGACCACAAGTGTAAGGAGCATTCTTCCCATTGACCATCACACTAATGTATCATGAGTTGTAGATTTTTAATTTTTAGCAGGGGTTCCCAGAGATCGGAGAATTAGTTCAAGGGTTCCTCTGTGTTGAAATGTTTGAGAAAGGCTAATCTAAGGTCTCTAACTCACATTTATATACCTGTAGCCATGCCCCCCGTAGGGGTTGCTGGAAGTAGTGGTTCACCTGTCCCTCTGCCCTCAATCACACATGTCCTTGCATCCGGAGTCAGGAAGAACAGTCCGGTACTTGTGTTTTTTATTTTTATTTAGGGGATTTAACTTGGATGGGTAAAGGGCAGTAATGGGATGCCCAGCAATTGAACAGTTCTTGAACGGGACCACTCTATCTACACCCCAGTATATACACGACTTTTCCTCCTCCAGCACAATCTTGCTTGCAGTTACCTCTCCTTACTCTCTCCTGCACAAACTTCACAGGCCTAGCTAGCACGTGGTGAGACCTGCTCTTGGCTTTGGTCAGGCCTCGGTGAACCGCCTATTACAGGCAAGGGATCAAAGATCCTTCAAGTGTAGCAAAAATACTTTGTGTGCTAGCTAGCCTTGGTGGACTACTGCTCCCAGCCAGTCCTTTCTTCAGGCCCTGCCAGCCCTCCCAGCTGCAGCGACCTAACTCCACTACCCCATGACACCACAGTCCCAACTGGCTCTTGCACCCTTCTCAGACTGTCTCCCGCCCCAATCTGCTCCGGTGTGCCTCTTCCAGCTTCCCAGGGTGTGTATTACTCACCGACACCAGACAACAACCTGTTGTTCCTCTCCTGGAGATCTTCCTGGCAGTACTCTCGCTCGCTGTCCTCCACTTGCTCTCTACCTTGTGCTTCTGTTCCAGGATTTTCACTATCTTCCTGGATGTCCCAGGCCATAGTCACCCCCCCCCCCCAGACTGGGGGCTCCCTCAAGGCCCCGACAGCCTCAGTACTCCATCTCCATCTCTTCTACCTGAACTCTCCTCCCAGGCTGGGCGGACCCCAGGTATTTAAGGAGGCCTGCCCCCTGCCAATACAGATTGGGGATTGGTCAGAGCTCCCCAAACACCCCAGGCAGCACTACCCCTCCTCCCCACCTCTAGAAGCAGAGGGGAGGTTACCAAGAGGTGTCACCACCTGCGAGTCACCAGCCACTCTCTGAGCCACTCCCTTGCCCAGAATCAAAACAATCAGGCCTGACTGCCTGACTAAATTTACCTCACCTAACACCAAAATCTTTCTAAGAACCTACCTAGAGGTAGATGGCACTACATACATACTAGGCCAATTTAGATAAGAGCCAATTAACATACCAGCATGCATTTGTAGTGTGGTGGGAGGAAACCGGAGTACCTGGAGGAAACCCACGCATGCGCAGGAAGAACATGCAAACTACATGCGGGTAGTGCCATGGTTTAGGGTCACTTTAATACATCATTTGTTTAACCACTTGCCGACCTGTAATGTAATTACATGGCAGCAAGGTGGATCCATTATTCTGGGAGGGTGTCCTATAACGTCCTCTCAGAATCGCGCTCCTGCGTGCCCCCTGGGGCGCACACCTGGGAGCATCTGTGACCACCGGGTCCCTGAGACCCGACGCATCAGGGATCACGGTAAATGATGTCCTTCAAATGACAGAGCGATCCGATGTAAACAAGCTGGCGGATATCCAGCTTCTATCTCCCCTCTCCACACCAATCGGTGCAGTGCAGAGAAGCAGCAGTGCTGTGGGCAGGATCTGAAGTGCCCTCAGCACTGCTATGTGCCAGTCTGGACCCCCCATCCATCCATCCATGCTCATCCATCCATCCTCACCATGCATTAGGGTGTGCATCCTAAAGCTCAAGCACACATGCCTTTTTCTGCAGCCTCAGCTGCACAGGACAGTGGATAAATGGGAAGTGCTCTGTGCTGAGCGGCTTCCAGTTCATTCACAATCTGAAACATAGTAAACACAGTTTACTATGCTTCCATTGTGATTGAACACAGTGAGTGAGTGTGTTCACTGTATTCATTTAGAAAAGGAAGGGGGTGGTAAATGACATATTTACTAGGCCCTTCCACTGAATTGAAATGTCCCCCACAGCAGCTGGGGGGAGGGAAAGGAAGCCAGCAGCACACAGAGGAAAGCCCTAGGGGGAATCTTCATGTAGTGATTAGGATGTGTCCAGGCACACCTGGCACACCCTCTGTGCACGCCTATGATCATCACCCATCCAGCCTCATCCATGCTCACCCATCTGTGCTCACCCATGCATCCGTGTTCACCCATCCAGCCATGCTCACCCATGCATCCGTGTTCACCCATCCAGCCATGCTCACCCATGTATCCGAGCTCACCCATCCAGCCGTGCTCACCCATCCAGCTATGCTCACCCATCCAGCCTCATCCGTGTTCACCCATGCATCTGTATATACCCATGCATCCGTGCTCACCCATGCAGCCATGCTCACCCATCCAGCTGTGCACACCCATGCATCCATGTTCCCTCATCCAGCCATGCACACCCATGCATCCGTGCTCACCCATCCAGACTCATGTTCAGCCATGCATCTGCTCACCCATGCATCCATGCTGATCCATGCATCCATGCTCCGCCATCCATCTGTGCTCACCTATGCATCCATGCTCACCCATCCATGCATGCTCACCCATCCATCCGTGCTCCACCATCCATCTTTGCTCACCCATGCATTCGTGCTCACTCATTCATCTGTGCTCACCCATGCATCTGTGCTCAGCCATGCATCCATGCTCACCCATGCATGGGTGCTCATCCATGCTCACCCATGCATGGGTGCTCACCCATGCATGCCTGCTAAACCCATTCTTCCGGGCTCAGAAATCCATCTGTGTTCACCCATGTATCCGTGCTCACCCATCCATGCATGCTCACCCATGCATCCGTGCTCACCCATGCATTCATGCTCACCCATGCATCCGTGCTCACTTTTCCATCCGTGCTCACCCATGCATCCTTGCTCAGCCATCCCCATCCGTGCTCAGTTATCCCCATCCACGGCTCATCCACCCCCATCCGTGCTCATTTATGCCTCGTTCATGCTCATCCATACCTCATCAGTTCTCATCTGTGACACATCCATGCCACTACAGTGCCCATCCGTACCACTATAGCACCCATCAGTGCCACTACAGTGCCTCACAATAGTGTAGTGGTGCATCCTGCATGTTGGGCCTCTGTATGTGGCCAGACTGTGTAAAAGTGTCACACATGTGGTATCGCCATACTCGGAAGGAGTAGCAGAATATATTTTGGGTTGTAATTTTTGCACACATGCTGTGTGTTAGAAATATTGTATAAATGGACAACTTTGTGTAAAAAGAAAGTGTTTTCATTTTCTTCCCACATTTTCCAAAAACCTGTGTAAAAAATGACATGATCAAAAGACTCATTATGCCTCATAGAATATCTGTTGGGGTGATTACTTTTCAAAATGGGGTCATTTTTTTGGGTGTTTCCATTGTCCTGGTGCTCCAGGACCTTCAAAAATTGCAAGAGGTAGTCAGGAAATTATATGTGTAATGTTCCCTAGAATGCCTGATGCCTGATGGCGCTCCCTGCATGTTGGGCCTTTGTATGTGGCCAGGCTGTGTAAAAGTTTCACACGTGTGGTATTGCCATACTCAGGAGGAGTAGTAGAATGTGTTTTGGGGTGTAATTTGTGGTATGCATATGCTGGGTGTGAGAAATAATATATTAACCACTTGCCGACCGCCAACCGCAGGTTGACGGCGACAAGGTGGTTCGTTATCGCAAATCGCCGTCATACGACGGCGGCTGCGATAACGCGCACTGTGAGCGCGCGCGCGCCGCCGGAGGCGCGCCCGCGCGCTCACTGTGTTCGGGGAGGGCCAGGGAGCGGGTGCGGCGGCTTCGATTGCCGCCGGCTACCCGCGATGGCCCCCCCGGAGCGAGTGAGCGGAGGTCCGTGTATGTAAACACGGACCTCCGCTCTGTGTGAGAGGGAAGGGAAGTGATCACAGCCTTCCTTTACGTGAAGGCTGTGACCACTTCCCTTCTCCTGTTAGGGCATCCCCCATACAGTTAGAACACGCCCAGGGAACATAGTTAACCCTTAGCGCGCCCCCTGCAGGTT
>BLSH010532956.1:196595-227070 GCA_018402905.1 Glandirana rugosa | reverse complement strand
CGCACATGGATTGTCTACCTCTGTAAGTCTAAAACATTGCCTCCTAGTGGAGATCAAGGGAGGGACACCATTTCCAAGGCAGCTAAGAAACCCTTCAACCAGAGTGGCAGTCTCTATGGTACCAGAAAGGCTACCCAGGCACTCGCCATTCTCCATGTATGCCTGGTCCAGCACCAACTGCATCACGGGCAATGCCTCCAACCTGAGCGGGGTTCGGGTACCATTCATAGCAATTGTTGCTGTAGTAATGGGTCCGGATAGCACAGGTCTCCTGCTCCGAACCATTGAGAAGCTGGTAACATTGTGTGCCTAATTGGAGGGATTCAGCGATATACCAGCCACCGAAAATTATCAGCCAAAAATATGATCCCATTGACTTCAATGCAAAAATGCCCCCTATTGACTTCAATGCAAAATTGCGTCCCATTGACTTCAATGCAAAATCACATCCCATTGACTTCAATGCAAAATCACGCCTCATTGACTTCAATGCAAAATCACGCCTCATTGACTTCAATGAAAAATCACGCCTCATTGACTTCAATGCAAAATCGCGCCTCATTGACTTCAATGCAAAATCACGTCTCATTGACTTCAATGCAAAATCACGTCTCATTGACTTCAATGCAAAATCACGCCTCATTGACTTCAAAGCAAAATCACGCCTCATTGACTTCAAAGCAAAATCACGCCTCATTGACTTCAATGCAAAATCACGCCTCATTGACTTCAATGCAAAATCACAACTCACTGACTTCAAAGCAAAATCACGTCTCATTGACTTCAATGTAAAATCACCTGTCATTGACTTAAATGCAAAACCGCGCCTCATTGACTTCAATGAAAAATCACGCCTCATTGACTTCAATGCAAAATCACCTCTCATTGACTTCAATGCAAAATCGCGCCTCATTGACTTCAATGCAAAATCACATTTCATTGACTTCAATGCAAAATCACGCCTCATTGACTTCAATGCAAAATCACCTCTCATTGACTTCACCGCAAAATCACGCCTCATTGACTTCAATGCAAAATCACGCCTCATTGACTTCAATGCAAAATCACGCCTCATTGACTTCAATGCAAAATCACGCCTCATTGACTTCAATGCAAAATCACGCCTCATTGACTTCAATGCAAAATCACGCCTCATTGACTTCAATGTAAAATCACGCCTCATTGACTTCAAAGCAAAATCACGCCTCATTGACTTCAATGCAAAATCACGTCTCATTAACTTCAATGCAAAATCACGCCTCATTGACTTCAATGCAAAATCACGCCTCATTGACTTCAATGCAAAATCACAACTCACTGACTTCAAAGCAAAATCACGTCTCATTAACTTCAATGCAAAATCACCTCTCATTGACTTCAATGCAAAATCACCTCTCATTGACTTCAATGCAAAATCGCGCCTCATTGACTTCAATGAAAAATCACGCCTCATTGACTTCAATGCAAAATCACCTCTCATTGACTTCAATGCAAAATCGCGCCTCATTGACTTCAATGCAAAATCACGTTTCATTGACTTCAATGCAAAATCACGCCTCATTGACTTCAATGCAAAATCACAGCTCATTGACTTCAATGCAGAATCACGCCTCATTGACTTCAATGCAAAATCACGCCTCATTGACTTCAATGCAAAATCACGTCTCATTGACTTCACCGCAAAATCACGCCTCAGTGACTTCAAAGCAAAATCACAACTAATTGACTTCAATGTAAAATCACGCCTCATTGACTTCAATGCAAAATCACGCCTCATTGACTTCAATGCAAAATCACGTCTCATTGACTTCAATGCAAAATCACGTCTCATTGACTTCAATGCAAAATCACGTCTCATTGACTTCAATGCAAAATCACGTCTCATTGACTTCAATGCAAAATCACGCCTCATTGACTTCAATGCAAAATCACGCCTCATTGACTTCAATGCAAAATCAAGTCTCATTGACTTCACCGCAAAATCATGCCTCATTGACTTCAATGCAAAAGCATGTCTCATTGACTTCAATGCAAAATCACGTCTCATTGACTTCAATGCAAAATCACGTCTCATTGACTTCAATGCAAAATCACGCCTCATTGACTTCAATGCAAAATCAAGCCTCATTGACTTCAATGCAAAATCACGCCTCATTGACTTCAATGCAAAATCACGCCTCATTGACTTCAATGCAAAATCACGCCTCATTGACTTCAATGCAAAATCACGTCTCATTGACTTCAATGCAGAATCACGCCTCATTGACTTAAATGCAAAATCACCTCTCATTGACTTCAATGCAAAAACACCTCTCATTGACTTCAATGCAAAATCACGCCTCATTGACTTCAATGCAAAATCACGCCTCATTGACTTCAATGCAAAATCACGCCTCATTGACTTCAATGCAAAATCACGCCTCATTGACTTCAATGCAAAATCACGTCTCATTGACTTCAATGCAAAATCACGCCTCATTGACTTCAATGCAAAATCACGCCTCATTAACTTCAATGCAAAATCACCAGCTGGTATGGACAATCATATACCTATTACAGGGAGACCCACAGCCCTGAGTCTTTAGTTTGTCCCTGAATAATCATGAGCTCTTCTCTATGACGACCCTGATTGACCCACACTGCTGATTCCTCTCTTAGAGCTTTGTGGGAATGGAATTTGGCACAATTGGATTCCTTGGTGAATTGCCTGGGGTCCGAATTCTAAGAAGAGGTCAGGCAATTTGCCGTTGGGGTGGACAGATGGCTGAGGAAGAGACACTGAGTAGGCAGCATCCCAACTGTCCTCACAGCACCCCTCTGCTGGCTTTGCCGGGACCCCCGAACCTGGAAGAGTCGATGCAGATAGGAGCCGCATGGCGGTCCCAGGAGCTAGAAGGCAGACACTAGAATTCTCGTCTATACTGGAGTGGTCAGGGCCGGTTTATTGTTAAGCCATGAAATGCCAAATATCTTGGTAGACTTGGGTCTGTTTCTCCTGTCAATGTACTTGGCCCAGGTCACAATGGGCTATTTGTTCCCATCCAGCTTACACTACAATCTGTTTCACCTTCTGTTGGCCTTCATAGACTCCGGTTCCACCAGGAACTTTAGTGATCGAAGTCTAGCAGAGCGCCTCCAGATTCCTCTGATCGCCCCGCAGTGTCCTTTTTCTGTTATTGCCATGGACAACTCCCTTCTGCCCTTGAGCCAATTTACTTAATTTTGCCCCGGGCACCTTGACCATCTGAGCTTTGTCACCAGGAGACAACCTGGTAGCTTCTACCAGGTAGCGTCCCCATCGCATCCGCTCATATTATGCTACCTCCTGGTTAAAACTGCACAACCCAAATATCAAATGGTCCACAGGCAAAACCAATAAAGTTTTTTTTATTAAAAGGACCATCACCATCTTATGACTGCCCCATTGACCTCTTTCCTGGAAGCTCTACCACTGAGGTTGGGTTTTCCCTCTGGCTGAACCGGAGATGCTAGTCATGAAAGCCTACGTCAGGGAAACTCTTGAAGGGTTATATCTAGAGTTGAGCGGACACCTGGATGTTCGGGTTCGGTGGGTTCGGCCGAACTTCGCAAAAAATTTCGGGTTCGGTACCGAACTTGACCCAAACCCCATTGAAGTCAATGGGGACCCAAACTTTTCGGCACATAAATGACTGTAAAAAAAGTCCTGGAAAGTGCTAGAGGGCTGCAAAAGGAAGTAAAATGATTTTAGAACAATAATCTGTCCCTTACAGCACCAGCAGGAACCTCTCCCTATAGAACTAGGAGATGATTTTAGAACAATAATCTGTCCCTTACAGCAACAGCAGGAACCTGACCCTATAGAACTTGGAGATGATTTTAGAACAATAATCTGTACCTTACAGCAACAGCAGGAACCTGACCCTATAGAACTAGGAGATGATTTTAGAACAATAATCTGCCCCTCTAAGCAGTAGACTCTACCTAGTCCAGAATCGGATCGTTCTGTAATGCAGGATGAGATGTTCTATAATATCTGCAATCTGTCCCTCACAGCGCTGGCAGCATCCTTTCCCTACACTAGCCTGAGAGCATGTGACATGCAGCACTACGTGACTCCAGCTTATAAAGAGGCTGGATCACATGATGCACTGGCCAATCACAGCCAGGCCATTAGTAGGCATGGCTGTGATGGCTTCTAAGGGCAAACCAGTGAAACGCTTGTTGACTGGCTGCCCTGCAGCTATTCAACAGATGGGATCAAATACCAGAACCCGAACCCAAACTTTATTTCAAATGTTCGGGTCCGGGTCACGGACACCCCAAAGT
Source organism: Glandirana rugosa (assembly GCA_018402905.1). NCBI lineage: Eukaryota > Metazoa > Chordata > Amphibia > Anura > Ranidae > Glandirana > Glandirana rugosa. The sequence goes on along the minus strand of BLSH010532956.1, from coordinate 222,762 downwards.
TCGGTACGGACCCGACCGTTACAGTTCGCTCAACTCTAGTTATATCCTACCATCCACTTCACTTGCAGAGGCGGCTTTCTTTTTTGTAGAAAAAAATAAAAGATTGGTTGCTATGTGTCTGGATTACCATGCCTTCAACCCAACAGATATCCACTGCCACTTATTTAGCCGCATTCACGGGGCAAAATGCAAGATCCTTGGACTCCGTTGTCTCCAGGAGACCCCTTAAAGTGTACATTTCTGTTTCTGTTCTCTGTATCTTGTTGGCACAGTCATTGTTATTTAGCCAGGTTCACGGGGCACAAGAAGTTGGGTTTCTTATGAATAATAGCAGGTATTTCCTCTGAACAAGTTCTTCAGGTACCAGGATTTTGGTATGGAAGGGTACGATTGCCTTTTTTTCACACCTCTTCCAAACGGGTCGAGGAGTGAAACCAGGGAGGCCTTTAGGGTAGGGTTGCCACCTTTTCTTCAAGCCAAACCCGAACACTTTAGCGGCGCACATCAACTTTTTTTTCAAGGGGGAACACTGTGGGCTCTGATGTAAAGGGGAACTCTGATGTAAGGGAATTTCTGCTCACCAACCCTCCCGTTTACATCAGAGTTCCCAGCATCCCCCCTTAAATTAGGGTCCTTAAAGCTCCCTTTACATCAGAGTCCACAGGGCACCCCTTACATCTGAGTCCCCCTTACCTTAGTGTACTCACTGGTTTGGAGGCAGGAGAGAAAAGGAAGGGAGGAGACTTCAATCACAGACAGTGGATGGGGAGCTCACTCACCCAAGGATGGAGGCTCAGACATCAACACCTTTCTTCCACAATGTATCTGAGCTGAGTTGCTGAGATTCAAACTCCCGGCCCACATATCCCTTTCCTGGAGCACAGAATGCCGGGGATTGGAGTGTGGGTGGGCAGACTGAGGCGTAGGGGTGGGAGGAGGAGCAGATCAAACCCTCTCTCCTCTCCTGTCTGTGTATGGGGGTGGGGCCGGAGTGCACACCTATGCTCTCGGCATTTGTGGTACTTGGTTACTTGGGGAGCCGCAGTCCATTCTGAATATTGTGTCCGGGTTTCAGGTGCTCTGAAACCTGGACACAAGGTTCAAAACCTGGACTGTCCGGGTGAATCCTGGACCGGTGGCAACCCTACTTTAGGGGCCTAGGAGGTGAGGCAATGGAATTCAAATTTGCCCAAGAAATTGGGGAGGTGACCCATATTTCTGAGGATATCTGACTTGCCCTGGATGGCAATAAGCCAGAATGGGTACCGCCTTCGATACTTTGTTTTTTTGGCTCTAAGTTCACCCAGTAGCAGCTTTATTGATCTGTGCATAGTTAATGTTTGCCGGGATAGGTCAGGAGGTAAGGATACTCTGGCATCACTTTAGGGTTGCCTCCTCATCCCTGAACACATATTAATTACACAGGTTGTTCTGTGGCTCATTGAGGTGGTAATTAAACTTGGTGCCTCACCAGCAATAAATTAACCTCAGAGCCTATGTAATTCGTATGTGTTCGGGTTTAAAGGGATGAGGTGGCAACCCTATAACACTTAACCACTTGCCGACCACCAACCGCAGGTTGACGGCGAGAAGGTGGCTCGATATCGCAAGCCACCGTCATACGACAGCAGCTGCGAGATCGTGCACTGTGAGCGCGCGCGCGCCTCCAGAGGCGCGCTCACTGTGTTCGGGGGGGGGGGCCAGGGAGCGGGTAGGGCAGACTTGATCGCCGCCGGCTACCCGCGATGCCCCCCCTGGAGTAAAAGAACGGAGATCCATGTATGTAAAAACGGATCTCCGTTCTGTTAGAGGGGGAAGGGCTGTGATCACAGCCTTCCTCTATATGGAGGCCGTGATCACGCCCCTTCCCCTGCCAGTCAAACACCAACACAGTTAGAACACGCCCAGGGAGCACAGTTAACCCTTGGAGTGCCCCCTCCAGGTTAACGCCTTCACTGCCAATGGCATTTACGCAGTAATCAGTGCATTTTTATAGCACTGATCGCTGTATAAATGCCAATGGTCCCAAAAAAGTGTCAAAATGGTCCGACATGTCCGCCCCAATATCGCAGTACCGCTAAAAATCGCAGATCGCCGCCATTACCAGTAAAAAATAAATAAAAACCCCAGAAATTAATTCTCATCATCCGTAAACGCGGCAACTTTTGCGCAAACCAATCAATAAACGCCGATTGCGATTTTTTTGTTTTTTATCACAAATATGAGGAAGAATATAAATCGGCCAAAACCGATGAAAAAAAAATGTTTTTTTTTTTTATATTTTTTTTGGATTTGTATTTTAGCAAAAAGTAAGAAATTTGTTTTTTTTTTTGCAAAATTGTCGCTCTTTTGTTTATAGCGGCGATCAGAAATGACACAGGGGTGATCAAATACCACCAAAAGAAAGCTCTGTTTGTGGGAAAAAAAGGGCACAAATTTCGTTTGGGTACAACGCCGCACGACCGCACAATTGTCAGTTAAAGGGACGCAGCACCGAATCGCAAAAAGGGCTCTGGTCCTAAAGTGTGAAATCCTTCCGGGGCTGAAGTGGTTAAATCATCACTTCTCTTGGGTAAGCGACGTGTATTTCTTAGGCCCCGATGAATTTTGTTGATTCTTGTCTGGTGTTCTTTCAATTTTTGTAACAGCTGTGGCTGAAAATGCAAGATCCTTGGACTCCGTTGTCTCCAGGAGACCCCTTAAAGCAGTGTTTCTCAACTCCGGTCCTCAGGACCCACCAACAGGCCAGATTTTAAGTATTACCTTGGGGAGATGCAGACTAGAATGCTGCAATCACTGAGCAGCAAATTACATCACCTGTGATGTATTTCAGTTATCCTGCAAACCTGGCCTGTTAGTGGGTCCCGAGGACCGGAGTTGAGAACCACTGCCTTAAAGTGTACATTTCTGTTTCTGTTCTCTATATCTTGGAACGGTCATTGATGAATTATTGCTGTGTGTGTTCATTTTAGAATAGTGGTGTTTTCCACATCTTATACTCTTGTTCCCATGTCCCTTTTTTAATTCAAAAATTTCCTGCTTATACCGTAAGTCAGGGGTAGGCAACCTTAAGGAGGGGAGAAGTCAAAGCCACGGGAGAAGTCAAAGCCTCGCCTCCTCACCCCTAGAGTTGCCACCTCATCCCTTTAAACCCGAACACATATGAATTACACAGGTTGTTCTGTGGCTGATTAAGGTGGTAATTAAACTCACTTGGTGCCTTATATGCATTTAATTAGCCCCAGAATCTGTGTAATTCATATGTGTTCGGGTTTAAAGGGATGAGGTGGCAACCCTACTCACCCCTGATTTAAACGTTTAATTGCCGTACTACCATTTTGCAATTGCCTGCATGGCATGGCAATCATGGGTTTAAATCGGGTGGTGAGGAGGCAACATATCGCCTCCTCACCACACTTGGATCACTTTTCAGGGGAGCAGCAGTGCCTGCTGCATTTGTGAATGAGCCCTTACTTGCATGGGGGGGGGGATTTGTGCTAAGAGGGGGGATTTGTGCTAGAAAAGGTGATATGGTGGAAGGAGGACGGAATTTGTCCTAGGAGGCTATGTTTTGGGGTGGGGGGTGTTTGTGTGTTAGTTGGGATGATCTGGGGGAGAGGAAATTGGGGGGGGGGGGTGTCAGAGAATTTGTGTTAGGAGTAGGAGGGGGGATTTGGAGTGGGGGGAAGAGATTTTGTGCTTGGAGGGGACATTTGAGGAGTAGAGATTTTATGCTAGGTGGAGTGATTTATAGAGGGGAAGGGATTTGCAGAGAGGGAGGATTTGAGCTTGGAGGGGGAATTTATGCTCTGGAATGGCGGGTTAGTAAGCCTAGACTGTGATTTACCAGTCACCTGTCCAAGATCTACTGGTTGCTGACCCCCGCTGTAAAGGCCAGTACATACGGTACAATCATCAGCCAACAACGGTCGTACAACAGCCTGTTGTCCGATAATCCAACCGTTACTATGCACGATTCAACAGCCAATTTCCAATTCTCGTCCAACCGAAGTTGTCTGAGAAGACTGAAAAACTTTTGTTGGCCAACAAGGTGTTGGCCAATTTTCCGCTGGTGTGTACAAAAGTTGGAAGTCCAAACACGCATGCTCGGAATTCAGGAAGTGTTCAGTCGTGTAACCTGTGTTCGTAATTCACAAATCACATTCACCTGAACGTCCTTGTTTGACGCTCGTAACTCGTCACTACGTTCAGCTTTGTTGGACGATTACTTGACTACCGTCAGTGCGCTAGACAAAACCACGGACAGCCAATTTGGACAAAAGTTGGATGTGCGGTTGTACGATAATCGGCGCATTAAAGCCTCGTACACACGCGCAGATTGTTGGCCAACCGAAAGTCCAACTTTTGCCCAAATTGGCTGTTGGCAGTTGTGTCTAGCGTACTGACGGTAGTCAAGTAATCGTCCAACAAAGCCGAACGTAGTAACGTGTTACGAGCGTCAAACAAGGACGTTCAGGTGAATGTGATTTGTGAATTAGGAACACAGGTTACACGACCGAACACTTCCTGAATTCCGAGCATGCGTGTTTGCACTTCCAACTTTTTGTTGGCCAACTTCTGTACGCACCAGCGGAAAATTGGCCAACGCCTTGTTGGCCAACAAAAGTTTCTAGACTTATCAGCCAACTTCTGTTGGCCAACAATTGGAAATTGGCTGTTGGATCGTGCGTACTAATTGTCAGATTATCGGCCAACAGGCTGTTGGACAACCGTTGTTGGCCAATTGTTGTATCGTGTGTACTGGCCTTTAGTTGTACTCACTGCTGTGAGGAACGCAGTGTCAGATCACTTCCCTTCTCACCAACTAGTTGGTGATTGGACTGGTCAAGGACAAGGACTGGTTGAGCTCACACCACACTGTCGCTGATTACGAGGCAACAATGACGCTCTCTGCCTCACCCTGCACAAAGATTTTCCAGCTTGCGGGACCACAATCTAAGTGCCAACAGACTGACAGTGATTGCCATTGGGTTAAGTTAACTAAGCAATTAACCCTTTAAAGGTTTAGCAATACAATTGTGATTTTAAAATAAACATCTGTAACCACACACTGTCGCCATGATCAGGTATATTCAGAGATTTATACTATGGTAAAGCTCTTCAAGAGACAAGGGATTCTCTGAGTTTGCGTTGGGCAGTAGAGGCAGTTTTAACACTTTTCAAAATATGGTTTAACCACTTAAAGCGGTAGTAAACCCATCCATTTAACAGGTTAAAAACCAGTCACATTTCCGGCACGTGCCCGGAAATGTAACACTCCCATTGGTTGTGCTCTAAACCAAACTGTCAAACCATCCAATGGCTGGTGTCATAGCTGATCACATGTGCAGCATCATGGCAGTTGTAGATTAAACAGAGGCAAATATGGCAGCTTCCTTGGCTGAAAATGATAGGAGGGTTCACTACCACTTTAAGAACCGTAAGGATTTCCCCCTTAATGACCACGCCATTTTTTGCGATTCGGCACTGCATCAGTTTAACTGACAATTGTGCAGTCGTGTGAAGTTCTATCCAAATAAAATTGACGTTCTTTTTTTCCCACAAATAGAGCTTTCTTTTGGTGGTATTTGATCACCTCTGCGGTTTTTATTTTTTGCGCTATAAACAAAAAAAGAGCGACAATTTTGAAAAAAAAAACAATTTTTACTTTCTGCTTTAATACATTTATTCATCAATTTAGGCTGATGTGTATTTTTTTTTTTGGGACTGTGACAGATCGGACACCTAACTGACATTTTTGACACTGTTTTTTGGAACCAGTGACATTATTACAGTAACCAGTGCTAAAAATATGCACTGTCACTGTACTAATGACACTGGCAGGGAAGGGGTTAACATCGGGGGGATGATCAAGTGGTTCATTGTGTTCCCTGGGATGTATTTCTAACTGTATGGGGGATGGGCTACCTGGGGAAAAGCACAGATCCAACTTCCTATATAGCAGAAAGACAGGATCATTGTGATCTCCCCTGTCAGAACAATCTGTCACTGAGGGGGAATGATCGCGGGTGGCCGGCAGACATAGTCCGCCCCACCCGTTGATTGGCTCCCCCGCTGGCCAATGGGAGCGCACGCCCACACAAGCGGGTTCCCGCGCCGCCATACAGCTACAGCGATTTGCGGGAAGGAGCCACATTGCCGCAGTATGATGACAGCGGCTGGGGCTGAAGTGGTTTATAATAAAAAGGTGAACAAAAAATGGTGTAAATAAGACATAAATTATACATATATAAAGAAACAGAGACAATAAAGCAGAGTAAAAGGGAGTTGAGGGTAAAGCCTCGTACACACGATCTGATTTTCGTACGACAGAACGTCTGTTTTTTTGGTTGGATGCTTGTCCCATTTCGAAATTTTCGTATGACCGAATTCAACGTCAGAAGTGACGTAATGTGATGAATATTTTTGTATGTATTTTTTCGTTTCTGAGCATGCGTAGTCATGATTTTTTTTTCCGTACGAACACCACACTAATGGCACAGTGGCTCTCACAAGTCCTGTTAGGTGTTCCTTGGTTTGATGTTAATAGTAGAGCAGTCCAGAGGCGTTTGCTGTCTACTTTTCTTTGGTATCAAGGGGGTGTTGACAGAGACCTGACCAATTAAGCGGCTTGAGAGAAGTGGCCCTGGGATGTCACTGTGTTTATGACTGTACCCCAGATGCAGTTTTCTATAAGCATTAATATCTCTAAATACCTACAGGTTACAGTCTGTTAACCTTCATAGTATTGTTCAGCATAAAATTAGCTTCGAAATGGATAAAAATATGATGGGGCTCGGATGTCTACTTTACCTAGGACAGATAAGGTGTGCCAGTGGTTTAGGGGTGTTTGGACTTTAAATGCTACAAATTAACTGAGGGAGGTAAATATGTCCTTGTTCTGCCCATTATCATTTCATAAGTTATGAAATATACTGACGTTTTAGAGTCTTGGCTGCTAACCTCTCTATCAGGAATGTCGATTGCTATGGAATTTACAATAGGGGGAGAGCTGCAGATATCTATTAAAACTCCAGTCACTCAAGCCTGCATCTGCCCCGATCTGATAAGAAGGTTCTGGCATCAGTTAACAGTTGTGTATTGCACCGGAGGCTTCCCGAGGGATGAAGAAAAGATGACCACTGCTGCTATTCACCAACTTGTGTTACAAACTGTCATGGCTGAATTCTGAACAACACGACGTCCTTGTCCTTTCACACAGTTTTGTGAGTGGCCCAGTACGCGTTACCATTACAACTGAATCCTGTGCAAACAGTCCTTTGGCAAAGGTAGAAATTAATGGCATCCTCTCCCCCCTTTTCCAAGTAGAAGATTGGAACTAGATAGGGGTGTCCTCTGTCTGCCCTACTTTTTATTATTTTTTTTTTTTTAAACCTTTACTCATCATAATTGAACTCAGGGCTCGACAAATCCCAGGCGCCAGGTCGCATCGGCGACTAGATTTAGCGACCTGGCGACTTGGGGCTGCCCTGCAGGAGGTACCCTGTCCCCATGCGGCACCCCCACACGGGTGCATGGAAGAAGAGGCCGCGCCGGCCGGTAATTGAGGCCGTGCCTTTGCGGCCTTCTCGAGCTACGCATTAAGGTTGGGGAACTGGCACCCTCTTGTGGTGGCTGTGACAGTCACTGAGGGCACGCTGAGTGTTTCTCCTGCCTGCTCTGCCCACCCATCTACTTCCCGGGAGGAGAAGTGGATTTCTTTGCAGGCTCCACCTGGGGCCCTTTGATTAATGGTAGTGCGGGACAGCTAGCTGGAATGGCCCCAGTTCCACTTACAGCCCACAAAAAACATAATGATGTAAATAGAAGTACAGTTTTTTATTATTATTTTTTGTTTTTTCATTGACATTTATTGATTATTATGAATTCTTCCCCTGCCATGGCACAGGCACACATCCTAGGACCCCTCTCACACGGGTGATCCCATCAGGTCCACCTGTCCGTTTTTCAGGCGGACTTGATTGGACCCTTCAGGCTCCACTATGAAGTGGCGGATGTCAACTGACACCCGCCGCCACCCAATCCTGTCTGGAAAAAAACAGACGGATGGTGGTTCTATTTTCCATTCGTGTGGCGGATCGAATGGAAATGGACAGGCGGTCCGTTTCCATCTAATTGCCCCATAGAGGAGAGCAGGCTGTGTCCGTGTCCGCTCTGCATAGTGGAGAGATCCCCGCTGAGCAAGAGGATTCTGCTTAGCAGGGGGACCCACGTAGAAGAGACCTAAGGTGGCAAGAGAGCCTGGATCACTGGATCTCCCATCGCCCCCACCGTGCTGCACTGTCCTTCGCCTAGTGAGCCACTATTTATCACACCATCAAGCCAAGTACACACAGGCCAAAAGATCGGTTATTTTTGTCATTCAAAATAAAGTTTTATTGTTAGTTAAAAAAAAACTGGCTCCTAACTTTTTTAGCTGGCTCCTAGATTTCAAGCAAATTTGTCAAGTCCTGATTTAACTCAACTCTCAACATCAAGGGAGAAGAAATAGTCCAGAAACAACATGGATTCACTGCATTTGCAGATGTTTTGCTGCTATTCAAATGCCTACCAGAATTATCTTCTCCCTCTCTAATACAGAAATTGTATCAGGTTCGGAGAGTTGACAAACCTTAAAATGAACATGGCCAGATCTGAGATCCTTAATCAGGGGCTCACTCGGTCTCCCTTCTCCAGACCATTTTCTCCTTTGCCATGGTTCTCTCAAATATTTGGGAATTAACCACAAATTTACACAGAACTATACAAGCCCAATTACCAACCCATTCTTCAAACTGTTTCAGAAAGGACCTAGAGAGATGAGGGTTGCCTACATTCACCCAATTGGGTTGCATCGTTGTCATAAACTCAAATCTTTTACCATTGATCTTCGTTCTTTCAAATGTTGCCAATTATCTACCTGTAAATGAGATCCCTCAGAGTAAAAATTAGAAAATGTATCCGGTTTGACCACAAACCTCGACTTCACTACGAACTGGTGAATAGACAAAAATCAGCAGGGGAACTGGGCTTAACAGACTTCATAAATACAATAGGGTAAATCTACTAGTCCGAACATTGGACTGTATCATGTGCAGAGCCAAAAAATGAGTGGGGATTCCTCAATGGACAATCCTTAAGCACTGTTCTGTGGTGAACAACGGAAGTGAGAATGCTGTGCTGTTCTATGGTACCAAAGATTGTATAAAAACTTAACACTTTCAATGGCACCAATGACTAAGCTGACTCAAAACCTGGGTCTTTAGAAAATTACAAATTAACTTACCAACCCTCACGTCCCATCTGGGCTGGATGAATGGGTCTTCAGATATTCAGGAAGTAGAAGATAAATTATAGCTACATCATATGATGTCAGAAACTTCCATACACTGTGGGAGGTCAGGGAAAATGGGGAGTTTCCTCATTCGATTAATGGAAGTGGAAACTTTGATAAGCCTTCCATGGTACCTGCATCTGTAGACAATCTATCACTTGGAATGGTATCTCTGCCTAAATATTAACCAACACCTTGTTTGTCTACGTTTTACAAACCTCTTCTTGCTTTGGAGCACCTCCTCCTCAATAGGAAGGAGATCTTAATCAAAAAGATTTGCCAAGATTATATGGGCCCTGCCAAGTTTCCATACATAGACAAGTGATAACAGGATCTGGGCGAAACCCTCAACCAGGACTATTGACACGAAATGTGGCTGGCCACCTCCAAGTGCTTGTACAAGATTCTGGCCCAGGAAAAAAATACAAAGTGCTTTTGCATTGGTATAAGACTCCTGACCATGTAGCCAAATTTGTCCCCAATACTCAACTGACTTCTGAGGTTGCAGAGAACATGGAAGCTTTATCCATACTTGGTGGTCCTGCAGATACATGTTTAAAATATGCTTTGAAAGCTTCTGAATAGAAGCGAACACCTGGACGTTCTAGTTCTGCGGGTCCGAACGAACTTTGGGAAAAAGTCCAGGTTCGGCACAGAACGTTGCCCGAACGTTATCCCGAACCCCATTGAAGTCAATGGGGACCCGAACTTTTAGGCACAAAAATGGCTGTAACAAAGTCCTGGCAAGTGCTAGAGGGCTGCAAAAGGAAGGAAAATGGGGGTAAAAGTAGGACAAGTGCCCTACAAAAAAATGGGGATAGGGAAAATAAATTAAAATCAAATAAACTAGGAGATGATTTTTGAACAATAATGTGTCACTTACAGCTGCAGCTAGAACCTCTCCCTTTAGAACTAGGAGATGATTTTTGAACAATAATCTGTCCCTCTAAGCAGAAGCCTCTACCTAGTGCAGTCAGATCGCTCAAAGCAGCTGTATGTGAAATCTCAAATTACTCCCACAATCTGATCGTTGTGTACGATCCCACAATCTGATTGTTGTGTACGATCGTAACGATCGTTGTGTTATGCAGAGTTTGATCTGCAATGTGTCACTCAAAGCAGCAGTATGTGAAATCTCAAATTACTCCCACAATCTGATCGTTGTGCACGTTTGTAGCGATCGTTGTGTTATGCAGGGTTTGGTCTGCAATCTGTCACTCAAAGCTGCAGTATGTGAAATCTTAAATTTCTGCAATCTGTCCCTCAGAGCAACAGTAGTTGTAATCTCAGGATGCAGGATCAGATGTTAAAATGTCTGCAATCTGTCCTTCACAAAAACGCTGGTAGCATCCTCTCCCTACACTAACCCAAGCGCATGTGACATGCAGCACTGTGACTCCAGCCTCATATAGAGACTGGGTCACATGATGCACTGGCCAATTACAGCCATGCCATTAGAAGGCATGGCTGTGATGGCTTCTAAGGGTGAAACGCTTGTTGATTGGCTGCCCTGCAGCTATTCAACATGCGTGATCAACTACCAGAACCCGAACGTTTTTTGAAACGTTCGGGTCCGGGTCCCGGACACCCAAAAGTTTGGTACGGACCCAAACGTTACAGTCCGGGTTCGCTCAACACTACTTCTGAATACTAAACTTGCACATAACCCATGGAAGGTTCTACTACATAGGCTTGTTTTAGATCTCAGTAGACATAAACAAAAGCCGATTGGATTGGTGTTCCTAGCAACTCGGCAAATGCTAGCTAGAGCCTGGAAGCAGTCAACAATTAAGTGAGGCAGAGACTCATGAGCACCATGGTACATGAGAAATTCACCTCTATACTTAACGATACCCATGCCAAATTTCTCAAGGTTTGGACACCATGTCTAAATTACAATAGCCACATAAATCTGGACCGCTCCCTTCTATCCATATATAGATGCGTACTTCAGTCCGAAATAACCTAGTGGTCAGTTTGGTCTTGTGGGACCTCTTTCACCTTCTTCCCCTTCTTCCTTAATTATGGAGGCATCTTTACTCAATCTCTTGACAAAACTGCTTAGAAAAATAATACCATCAAGCATATTTGTCATCTGTGAGGGTTCATCAAGGTGGGGCAATACAACCCGCCCACCTTATATCTCTTTTGCCTTAATCTGTTCTACATTAGAAGCTAGGGGACCCTGCACTTTATTTGAGTTGGCACCGTGATGGATCAAGTGTTGTTTGTAGAGTTTGTAATCATCTACTGTGGAACGCTCCATATCCTGAATACTGTTTTCTGTATGTAGTAATCTCCTGTAAACTTCATTAACCACTTCAGCCCCGGAAGGATTTCCCCCTTTATGACCAGAGCACTTTTTGCGATTCGGCACTGCGTCGCTTTGACAATTGCACGGTCGTGCGACGTTGCACCCAAACCAAATTGATGTCCTTTTTTTCCCCACAAATAGAGCTTTCTTTTGGTGATATTTGATCACCTCTGCAACATTTCTGATCACCGCTATAAACAAATAGCAACAATTTTGCAAAAAAAAAACAAAAACAATATTTCTTACTTTTTGCTAAAATACAAATCCAAAAAATATATATAAAAAAAAAACAAATGTATTGATCAGTTTAGGCCTATATATATATATTTATATGTTTGGTAAAAAAAAAAATCGCAATCAGTTGGTTTGCGCAAAAGTTGCCGCATTTACGCATTTATAAACCATGAGAGTTCATGTATGGGCTTTTTATTTTTTTATTTATTTATTTTTTTTTTACTAGTAATGTCGGCGATCTTTGATTTTTAGCGGTACTGCGACATTGCAGCGGACACGTCGAACACTTTTGACACTTTTTTGGGACCATTGGCACATATACAGCAATCAGTGCTATGAAAATGCACTGATTACTGTGTAAATGTCACTGGCAGGGAAGGGGTTAACACTAGGGGGGCAATCAAAGGGTTAACTGTGTTCCCTGGGAGGCGTTACTAACTGTATGGGGCACTGGGCTGACTGGGAGAGAGATCGCTGCTCCCATATACAAGGGAGCCTACAATCACTCTCCTTCTCCCCTGTCAGAACGGAGATCCGTGTGCCCCGTTCTGTCACTGTGGGGGAGCGATCGTGGGTAGCCGGCGGACATCAAGTCCGCCCTACCCACTCCCTGGCTCCCCATCTACACAGTGAGCGCGCCTCTGGTGGCGCGCGCGCGCTTACGATACGCAATCTCGCAGCTGCCATCAGGTGACGGCAGTTTGCGCTATCGAGCCAAGTCGCCGCCATCAATCCACAGCGGGCAGCGGCAGCTGGTTAACTACTTCATGCCCGCAGGTCGTCATGACGTCCTTGACTTTGAGTGGCGATATCTGAATGGTGCCTTCAGCTACAGGCACCATTCAGATACCGTTTTTTAGGGCTGGCGATTCTCTGCAGGATAAAAGTGGTCTTAGTGGCAGATGTACCGCAAGTTCACTTTTATCGGTGGTGGGAGAGGTGCCCCTTTATCCCGCCACTTTCCTGTCATCTCTGCCATTTACCAGACCGCCAGCAGCGGCAGAGATGATCAGGTCCCCCCCCCCCCACGCACAGGAAGCCGAGTGAATGGAAGATGCCGCCCACTCGGCTCCATAACATTGCAGGGCGGAAGCGACGTCACAAGTCACTTCTGCCCATAGCTCTTAAAGGGGACATTTGTTTTTTTTTTGAACTGTCATTAGTGTAAATATGAGATGTGAGGTCTTTTTGACCCCGGATCTCATATTTAAGAGGTCCTGGCGTGCTTTTTTCTATTACAAGGAATGTTTACATTTCTTGTAATAGGAATAAAAGTGATACATTTTTTTTTAAATAGGACAGTGTAAAATTAAAAAATAAAAAGTATAATAAATAAGAAAAAAAAATTAAAGTGCCCCTTCCCGGCGAGCTCGCGTGCAGAAGCGAACGCATACCTAAGTCCTGCCCGTATATGAAAACGGTGTTCAAACCACACATGTGAGGTATCGCCACGATCGTTAGAGCGAGAGCAATAATTCTAGCACCAGACCTCCTCTGTAACTCAAAACTGGCAACCTGTAGGAATTTTTAAACGTCGCCAATGAAGATTTTTAGGTTGCAAAGTTTGTCGCCATTCCGCGAGCGAGCGCAATTTTAAAGCATTACATGTTGGGTATCAATTTACTCGGTGTAACATTATCTTTCACAATATGGAAAACAATTGGGCTAACTGTACTGTTGTCTTATTTTTTTTCACTCAAAAAAGTGACTTTTTTTTTTTAAAAATCGCACTTGTAAGACCGCTGAGCAAATACGAAGTGACATAATGTTTTGCAACGACCGTCATTTTATTCTCTAGGGTGTTAGAAAAGAATGTATATAATGTTTGGGGGTTTCAGTAATTTTATAGTAAATAAAAAAAATGGTTTTAACTTGAAAACACCAAGTCAATAAAACAGGCCCAGAATTGAAGTGGTTAAAACCATTATTGGAGAAAAAGCTGCCGTACAAAGCTGAACACAACTGGAATAATAGCGAGCTCCCTATAAAATGAAATACAAACACAAAGGGCCCATTCACACAGAGTCGCTTCAAGTCGCCCCAAGTCGCTTGACATGTTAAATTCCATTCAACTGAATGGAAGCTGTCTTAATGCACGCTACTGGGTCGATCCGATTAAAAAAAAAAAGGTTCCTGCGCGATTCCAAGGTGACTTCTATCCGACTTGTGCCCATAGAAGTCAATGGAAGTCGCCTCCAAGTCGGATCCCCATCTTAATGCAAGCGACTTTACAGTGAAAAGAATATAATTTTATTTGCAGCAACCACCTCCCTCCCTTCTCTGATTGGCCACAGGCAAATTTGCCTGGCATAAGTCATGTTGTAAACCGCCTGAAGTCGCGCCGAAGTTGCTCTGAGAGTCGCGCTGAAATTGCCTAGCAAAGTCACGCCGAAGTCGGATCGCCCCTGTGTGAATGGGCCCTTAAACATGTATTTATTGAATTGAATAATGAATGTGAAATGAAAGAGAAAGCAACTTTACTATAGCCAGTTTTACAGAATTTCCTTTTTTTTTTCTCTGTACAGGTGGATTGATGAACCAAATTTTTGGTCACCTTGGTCTTCATCATCCCAACTGAATTGCCCTGATGATGGTCGCGTTGGTCTTCAGTGTGAATTGAATCATCCTGGTGACAAGTTGTTATGGGTGTTCTGAGTGCCTGGAAGTCTTTTATGGAGGATTCATGCTGCACACCAGCCATATTGGTGTTCTGCATTTCTTGATTGTTTCGGATATTCTTCAGCATTAATCCAACCTCCGGGGGGCATCAGAAGTAATTTCAGGGTTCTGGAAGTGAACGACTTTAAGCTCAAACCAAGAGAGAAACTTTACCTTACTGCAAAATCGGACCTCACCTAACTAAATCCCTGATGGAGCACATAGAAGGGAAGCCATACCTGTCTTCTGAATGCATCTTGGCTTTTGCAATTCAACCAAACCTTGGACCCGAAGGAGTTCACACTAAAGTGAAGAGGTATTTTTGTGCTAAATGTGGCAAAGCTTTCTCAGTAAAGTCAAAACTGATCACACACGAGAGGGTTCATACAGGAGAGAAGCCGTTTCAGTGTGCCAAATGTGGCAAAGCTTTCGCAACAAAGGCAAATCTTATCACACACGATAGGGGTCATACAGGGGAGAAGCCATATCAGTGTTCCGAATGTGGCAAAGCGTTTACATCAAATGCACAGCTTACCAGTCATAAGATTGTCCACACTGGAGCCAAACCGTTTCAGTGTTCAGAATGTGACAAAGCTTTTTTAAGGAAGTCAGATCTTCGCAGACATCAGATGCTTCACACAAACTCGTTTCAGTGTTCTGAATGTGACATGGCTTTCAAAACAAGGTCACAGCTTATCAGACACCAGAGGGTTCACACTGGAGAGAAGCCATATCCATGCACAAAATGTGATAAAGCTTTTACACAGAAGGCACGTCTTATTACACACCAGATGGTTCACACTGGTGAGAACCTCCATCAGTGTTCTGACTGCGGCAAAGCTTTT
Source organism: Glandirana rugosa (assembly GCA_018402905.1). Lineage (NCBI taxonomy): Eukaryota > Metazoa > Chordata > Amphibia > Anura > Ranidae > Glandirana > Glandirana rugosa. The sequence continues at coordinate 207,377 of BLSH010532956.1, read as the reverse complement.
GCATGGAAGTCGGCTCTTATTGTGCACCAGAAGGCTCACCATCTAAAAAAGCCTTATTATTGTTCAGAATGTGACAAAGCTTTTACAGCAAAGTCACTGTTTATCCTACACCAGAGGATCCATACTAGAGAGAAGCCGTATCAGTGTGCCGAGTGCAACAAAGCTTTTTCATGGAAATCAAACCTTATCACACACCAAAGACTTCACACTGGAGAGATGCCCTATCGTTGTTCTGAATGTAACAAACATTTTAGAGAGAAGTCAAACCTTATTATGCACCAGAGGGTCCACACCGGAGAGAAGCCATATCAGTGTTCTGAATGTAACAAAGCTTTTAGAGTGAAATCTATGCTTCTCAGGCACGAGAGGGTCCACACTGGGGTGAAGCCATTTTGCTGTTCGAAATGTGGCAAAGCTTTTACATTGAAGGGAAACCTTATCATGCACGAGAGGATTCACACTGGAGAGAAGCCGTACAAGTGCTCTGAATGTGATAGAGCTTTTACGGGGAAGGCGGAGCTCATCGTACATGAGAGGACCCACACTGGAGAGAAGCCATATCAGTGTTGTGAATGTGACAAAGCTTTTAAAATTAAGTCAGATCTCGTCAATCACAAGAGGGTTCACACTGGAGAGAGGCCATATCAATGTTCTGAATGTGACAAAGCATTTGCAAGGAGGTCAAACCTAGTCAAACACAGGTTGATTCACACGAGAGAGAAACCATTTCAGTGTTCTGAATGCGGTAAAGCTTTTATAGTGATGTCAGGTCTTCTCAGACATAAGAAGGTTCATGTTGGAGGAAAACCATATATAGAGAAGCCTTTTTGTTGTTCTGAATGTAACAAAGCTTTTGCACAGAAGACGCATCTTATCAGACATGAGAAGCTTCACACGGGAGAGAAGCCGTATCAATGTTTTGAATGTGATAGAACTTTTATACAGAAGACACATCTTATCAGACACCTGAAGGTTCACAGTGGAAATAAATTGTGTTCTGAATTGGACAAAGCTTCTCTGACACCAGAGGGTCCACATTCTTCATCCTCAGCTGCAGAGAGGATACTCTAGCTGAAGGGGTTAGTAAAGGGGTAGCAGCTATGAAGATGTTGGGGTGTCCCAGCAGTTTAACATACCATGTTGTCCAACAATCTAGTGGAAAGGTACAATGATACTTTGAAAAGCAAACTTGCTACAATTCATAAGCAAGCAGGAATGTAATGGGCGGATGTAATGAGTTTAGTGCTTATGTCCATCGGGCACACACCTAGGGAGCCATAAAGTATTATTTTACCTTTTGAGATACTTTTTTGGACAAGCTTCACTGACTGAGCTGTGTTTTCTTTAATGATTGTCCTCTTTTTTTGGTTGCTTATGAAGCTTTGATTGAATCAAAAATTAAATGATCTGGGTTACTAAAGTATCCTCCTTATTTCCAGATACCCAGCTAATACGTTAATAACTCTGCCTCTTTGGGTAGTGGCCAAATGGGATTTTGCCAAAGCCTCTGCAGCAAAGCTTGAGGGCTCCAAGTAAATCTGTCGATACATTGATCAAAAATCTGTTGGTTCAGCAGGGAGTGGATGAATTTTGTTCAGTGTGTGGCCACTCTTCTTGAGAGAAGTTGATCTTTTGACTGATATCTGTCGGAAGAACATGTTAGAAAACTGTCTATCAGCGGCTGCAGCCCAACCGCAGAGCAGTGTATTCCGACAGCACTAGGTGCTTCTGTCAATACACAGGTCCTAGCATGGGGGATTCCTTCATCCTCCTAATTGTATGGTTGGAGGAGTCTGTATTTTTTGGGGGGAGGGTTTGTTCTACTATCCTTTGCAAGCTGTCGTTCGTTTTAAATTTTTGCGTCCTTGATTTCCTTTTTACATATTCTGCTATATTATTTGTAACATTTAAACAATGATAGTGTTCCTTCATTTTTTTTATATTTTTTTTAAAAGCTCTTTTCTTATTATTTATAGTTTTTTTAACTTTGGCCGTGAGCCACATAGGTTTTATTTTTAGCACTTTAAACTTCTTTCCCATGGGAATAAACTTTGCACTGAGTTCGCATACAGTCTTTGTAAAGAATTCCCATTTCTGTTCTGTGTTCATCGATGCCAATATTCCCTCCCAGTCTAAAGCCCCATACAGACGATGCAAAATTTGTACGGTGATTTTCGTACGACGAACGATCAGCTGATTTTCGGGTCGTTAGTATTGTGCTTGCTTGTCAATTTTCCTAACGCACACCTTTCTGGCAAAGTAAGGCCCATGTAGAAGTGGGTGCTGCAGCGATCACCAGCTGGATACTGGAAGCATCAATCATGTGTAAGTATTCGCCAGCACACCAAGGATCATCGTCCAAAGGTTCTTTATTTAAAGAAGGATAACAGAGAGTGTCACTTTCTGTGATGAGCTCCTTCTTTAAATAAAGAACCTTTGGACTGTGATTCTTTGTGTGCTGGCGAATACTTACACAAGTATGGTGCTTTCGACAGCCGATTCAGATTTTTGGGACGACAAAAGCTGGATGTGCAGGCTATAAAGTTTTTGTCGGATGCGACCACAACATTTTTTGCATATTTAGTATGGTTTTCATCCGAAAAAAAATCGTAAGAGCAAGACTACGCATGCACAGAGACGAAAGAATACATACAAAACTATTCAACACATTAAGTCACTTCTGAAGTTTGAATTCGGTCGTACGAGAATTTTCATGTGGGGAATAACCTCTTCACTTTCGACATGAGACTAGCATCCAACAAAAAGCGGACGAACAGTCGTCCGAAAATCGGATTGTGTGTACGAGGATTTAGTCTTGGAGTGAAGCCCTCATCCTTGGAAATAGACCAGTGACTGACACACCAGTTTAAATAGGCCATTGGCACCAAGTGTGCACGCTAATTGCTATGCACTATTTGCATGACAAACCGGAATGGCATATATAACATTGCCCTTTCACTTAGAGGTACGAACATCTGTGCAATGCACACGCATAGGTTTCTTGGTGCTGGAACTCTGGTTTAATTTTCACTATGCTTGCTTACACCTACTACTTAAGCCCAGTTGGTTGATTAGGTTTCGTCAGTTGTTAGGAACATACCTATATGGAATGGAGACCGATGGCCATAAACTTTAGGATAGGTACAGTTTTTAGTGAAAGGGAATCAAGCAGTCCAGATCACAAGGCACAGACTTTTTGGAGTCACAAGCCAGGATCAGTGTTTGGGTCACAAGCCGGGGTCAGTGTTTGGGTCACAAGCCAGGATCAGTGTTTGGGTCACAAGCCGGGGTCAGTGTTTGGGTCACAAGCCGGGGTCAGTAATAAGTAGCTAGAGGGGTATCGGAGAACAGCAGGCAGGAATTAGTGTGGAGCACAAGGCAAGGTAACACGAAGGCCTTAAAGAGTAAATCCACTTTTGTTGAAAAAGAAAAAAACGTCCTCTGGGAGATCCAAGTACATTGTAGGGAATTTAAAGCAGTAGTAAACACAGTAAAAATAAAGGGTTAATGCCATAATGGAGTCATCTTACTAACATTTAAGGGTATCCTGTTACTCATTTGCATATATTATCGCATGCGGTAAACTAAGTCCAATTCACAAAAAAAATGATTATGCGGTATTTACCAAAAAAAAAAAAATGTGATGGTAAATACCGCATAAAAAGCTCTAAAGTGCAATTCAACCAACAGACCAGAGCATTAAAAAGTATGCAATATTTACCACCAGGATTTTGCTGGTGGTATCACATGCGGTTTTTGTCAAAAAATAGCCTGGCTGTTTTTTTGACAAATAGCTGGTTGCTAAGGAGCGGACTGGGAAGCCGGTCCTCGCGTCCTTAACAACCGATGACTCCTCAGCTGTCAGCAGGCTTCACCGCTGACAGCTGATTGTAAAAAAAATGCGATGGGGTCCCCACCAGTCCATACCAGAACCTTCAATTTTATGGGATACCCCACACGAAAATTTAAAGAGAATACGGCATGGGTTCCCCCAAAAATCCATACCAGACCCTTAGGCGGGCATGCAGCCTGCCAGGTCAGGAAGGGGGGTAAGCGAGCACCCCCCCCCCCGAACCATACCAGGCCACATGCCCTCAACATGGGGGGGGTGCTTTTGGGCAGGGGGATCTGCCCCCCCACCCCAAAGCACCTTGTCCCTGTGATGGGGTCAAGGGCCTCTTCCCCATGACCCTGGTCGGTGGTTGTGGGTGTCTGCAGGCAGGGGGCTTATCGGAATCTGGAAGCTACCTTTAGCAAAGGAACCCCCAGATCCCAGGCCCACATGTGAATGAGTATGGGGTACATTATACCCCTACTCATTCACAAAAAAAAAAGTGTACTGTTACAAAACACAAGAGACGGTTTATGACAAGTCCTTTATTAAAACTTGTGTCTTCTCCCTCTGGTGATTCTTCTCCTTCCTCTCTCTCCGGTGTTTCTTCTTTCTCCTCTCTCCGATGTTTTCGTCTCCCTCTGCTGTCTTCTCCCTCCGGTGTTTCTTCTCTCTCCAGTGATGTCTTCTTCGTCCGCTGCTCACCATAATTAAAAAAACACGGTCTTCCTCTGATGCTGGCTGCCTACGTTGTGTTGGCTTCCACTGTCTGTCATTTCTTATATAGCCTTGGAGAGTGGCCATCCAGTGACGTCACCAGGAGACTCGCCCCTTGTGACGTCACTTTTATTTTCATACTTTTTTTTTTTTTTTTACAATCAGCTGTGAGCAGGGAATCCCGTTGATGAGTCTTCGGTTGTTAAAGACCCAGCGGCCGGCTTCCCGGCCCGCTCCTTAGCAGCCAGCTCTATATGGCAAATTACGGCATTAACCACTTACCTACCGGGCCACTTTTTTACATTTGGTGGTCACAAGCTAAAAACATTTTTTTTTTGCTAGAGAATTACTTAGAACCCCCAAACATTATATATATATTTTTTCAAACACCCTAGAGAATAAAGTGGCGATTGTTTCAATACTTTTTGTCACACGGTATTTGCGCAGCGGTCTTTCAAGCGCGATTTTTTTGGAACAATTTTACTTTTTTGAGTTAAAAAATTAGACAACAGTAAAGTTAGCCCAATTTTTTTCCATATTGTGAAAGAGGATGTTACGCCGAGTAAATAGATACCATACATGACCTGGTTGAAAATTGCGCGCACTCACGGAATGGCGACAAAGTCCGGTATTTAAAAAGTTCCATAGGCGACGCTTTAAAAAATTTTAACGGTTACCAGGTTAGAGTTACAGAGGAGGTCTTTTGCTAGAATTATTGCTCACACTCTGGCGATCGCGGCGATACCTCACGTGTGGTTTGAACACAGTTTTCATATGTGGGCGCGACTTACGTATGCGTTTTCTTTGCTGCGCGAGCTCGCAGGGACGGTGGCGATTTAAATCTTTTTTTTTTTTTTTAATTTCATTTATTTATTTATTTTTAGCACTGTTCCTTTAAAAAAAAAAAAATCTGATCACTTTTATTGCTATCACAAGGAATGTAAACATCCCTTGTGATAGTAATAGGTGGTGACAGGTACTCTTTTTGGAGGGCCGGGGGGTCTAAAAGACCCCCCATCCCTCCTTTACACTTCACAGTATTCAGATCGCCAAAAACGGCGATTCTAAATACTGTCGTTTTTTTAAATTTGGCGCTGTTAGCCGCCGTGTAAACCGGAAGTGACGTTGTGACGTCGCTTCCGGAATTTGCCGAAGGAGACCCGATCGGAGCCGATTACGGCTTTGATCAGGTCTCCTTCCAGCCGGCGGACGTGCCGGATCGTCGCTCCTGTCTCCCGGTGGGACGGGAGGCCGGAGAAGAGCGGCGGAAGGCGGCGGGAGCGTCCCCTCCCGCCTCCTGGGGTAACGACCGAGCGGCTCCCGAGCCGGATCGGTCGCTACCCCTGGATAGCCGACCGTCCGCTCTAAAAAATGATACCGGGATATAGCCTGCAGGTGCAGGCTATGTCCCGGTACAGCCGCTCAAACCCGACCGCCGCCTATTTACGGTGCTGGTCGGGAGGGTGTTAATGCGGTAATTACCGCTAAATCGAACAGATACCCCATGCAGTATTTAACTACAATTAGTGAATTGAAGACTTGCACAATTGTTACCGCATGCAGTATTTAATCACATAGGATTAGCCGTTATTTAACTCTTAGTGAATTGACTCCACAGTGCTAGTATGGACCTCATACTAGCACATTGTGAGAGACTAGACTTACCTTTTCAATTGATTTCTCCAGTGCTGAGCTGTCACTACTGAACGTTCTTCTATCTTTGCCTGGTCTTCCTTCTCTTGAATGGCCGGGCCGAGATGACGTCACTTCCACGCATGTGCACAGGAGTAACGATCGCAGCACAGCACTCTCTATATTGACAACACAATGTTAGCAACCCTTTAGAAGAGCTTAATTACCCTGATGGGCCAAATCAGATGATGACTAACTGCAATGCAATTATGTAGAACTATGACAATTCTAAAGTAAAAACTGGAGTGGCAGAGCAGGCAAGTCACGTTCCAGTCCGTGGGAGACCAGAAAGTATTTGAATTTGGTAGCAAATGAGCACTCCAGGAAGAGTCGGTTCCCCAGCGCAGCCTCCTCTTTCCTTGCATGCACAGGCCATTATCTTCTTCATTGCAGCAGTGCTGCTGAGTTCAGCGCTACTGCAACAGGGGCGAGAGGGCACACATATGTAGCGCCTACCCCACATTTCCAGGGGCCTGGTAGTGACCCCCCAGAGACAGGAAGGGCCGACATCTCTCCTCAGGGTGCAATTGATTGGGCATGGTGGGTCATGGACAATATAGAAAATTGGGCATCACTCACTTTTATGTTTAAACAAGGAGAAGTTTATTTCTCACAACAAGGAAAAATATGGGAGGGAGGGGATAGGGCACAGGACACCTTTAGTCAAAAATAGTAACGATCAGCAGAGAGGCAGACTCCTTAGACAAAAAGGTGAGATAAAGTAGACCGCAGTACAGGAAAAGAGCCTTTAAGCTGAACCAGCACATATGTATTTTATAGAATAGGCTGTCTCCTATAGTAATTAAACTTTACTCACAGCATCACACAAAATTCTCTTGGATGAGTTCTCTGTTGAAGCTCTCCCAGCCACCTCATGGGTCCCCGGTCCATGAAGATTCACCTCTGGTACTTCTCCAGAACTCCATCCCTCTCAGAATTGTTTCCAGGTATTGAGCAGGCTCTCCTCTGCAGAGCAATGAATACCTGGATAGGCCTCGAACAGACCTAGAACCCGGTAGTACTCCCGGATAGGCCTCAGACTTTGTAGGAGCTATTTGCCACACATCCACCCAGGCCGCAGCCCGGGGTGGGAAGAGACCGGCCACCTGACTTCTTCCAAACAGTGTCTCCCAGCATGCAAAGCGGCTATTCTGATTGGCTGAGAAAAGTATGTTTATTCGAAACCTGTAGCCTTGCTTTGTGACAAGGGTGCTACACATACAATGGAGTTTGAATTGGAGAAAGCTTGCTCCTGTGATGGTAGGGGTGAGCAATAATGTCTGGCAACATCCTAGCAACAAGGCAGGATGGGGGGGAGGGGGGGTGCGGTGCCTTCTCTGGCAGTTTTTCATCCCAGCTTCAGGAGGAACATAAATCGCCTATAGCAAGGGCATCATTCCACTTTAGTCAAAGTTGCACAGTTGGCTTTTATCTACAGGCGTCCCATACCTATATAAGTACGTTTTTGGTAACCTTTTAAAGTGTAACTATAGATGTGACAAAGTAGGAGCGCACATAGAGAACATACAGCGATGAATCACATGGGACCCAATGTGCGGGGTGCTAATTGGGCAATTGGGTAGATAAAAGCAATATGTTAGGTTGGATTAACCCTTGCTGCACCCCAGGATAGTGGATTGCTATCACTGTGATTCTAGACTTATTCCTTCCTGTGCCATATTTCCTTCCCGTGATCTGACTTCTTCCCCCTGGCTGTACTATCTTGTTGTCTTGCACCTCCCTGGACTTATGCCTGGACCCCAGCACAACTCTCATCTGCCCCCCCCCCCACCTCCGTCATTTTGCAGGAGTGAAGTGAACCACCAGATGTGTCCTGAAGGGCATTTTTTTTTGTTTGGCAGGCGTCAGGCAACGTGATTGTGGAAGGAATTACACCACTAGTTGACATGAATGACGGTGGGTGTACGTTGTGGAACTTTTTTTTTTTTTTTTTTTTTTTTTTTATCTAAAGCAGGGGTGTCCAAACTTTCTAGGCAAAGGGCCAGTTTACTTTCCTTCAGGCTTTAGGGGACCCGGACTGTGGCTGGTGGGAGTAGAAAATGCCTCGGCATTGGTTTTAATGGGAGGAATAGCGCCCCATTGATGGTGTCAGTTATTAGTGTCAGTTGGTGGAATAGTGTCCCAAGGCCCAAATAAAGGCAAGCAGAGGGAATAATGCCCCATTAATGGTGTCAGTAGAGGGAATGGTGCCCATCGCTGGTGTCAGTTGGTGGAATAGTGCCCCAATGGCCAAATAAAGGTAAGCAGAGGGAATAATGCCCCACTGATGTTGTCAGTAGAGGGAATGATGCCCCATCATTGGTGTTGGTGGAATAGTGCCCCAAGGGCCAAATAAAGACAAGCAGAGAGAATAATGCTGCATTGATGGTGTCAGTAGAGGGAATGGTGCCCCATCATTGGTGTCAATTGGTGGAATAGTGCCCCGAGGGCCAAATAAAGGCAAGCAGAGGGAATAGTGCCCCATTGGTGGTGTCAGTAGAGGGAATGGTGCCCATCACTGGTGTCAGTTGGTGCAATAGTGCCCCAAGGGCCAAATAAAGGTAAGCAGAGGGAATAATGCCCCACTGATGGTGTCAGTAGAGGGAATGATGCCCCATCATTGGTGTTAATTGGTGGAATATGCCCCAAGGGCCAAATAAAGGCAAGCAGAGGGAATAGTGCCCCATTGGTGATTTCAGTAGAGGGAATGATGCCCCATCATTGGTGTCAGTTGGTGGAATATGCCCCAATGGCCAAATAAGGCAAGCAGAGGGAATAATGCCTCATTGATGGTGTCAGTAGAGGGAATTATGTTCTATGATCTAAAGTAATTGTTCAAAAACCATCTTTGGTTTTTATTTACACTACTAAATAAAAAGCATAATGAACAAGTCAATTGCGGATAGTTCTGCAACAGTATCACTAACCGCGTTATGATTATTAAAACAGAGACAAGAAGATAATCAACAAGGAAAACTGACGTTTCCAGTATATGGGGGTGATACGGAAATATAAGGTACTCAGTGGTATGAAATCTAAAGGTTGAGATCGAAAGGCAACCTCAGGTGTAGGCATTGGTATGGTAAGTGGAAAACCTTGGAGCATCGCAGATTGAGATTGGGTCACGCCGAAAATGTGGAGTCCCATGAGACAATCTCTTTATTCAATATGAAAGCCAAGGTAGAGTCCCATGAGACAATCTACGTCCATCAAATTCAGGTTAATGCAGAGATTCATGGGATGATCTGTTTCTGCCACATGCAAGCTAATTTGGAGTCCCTTGAAGCAATCTCTGTACCCCTGAATGAGGAGTCTTGTGTGACCATCTACATCGGCCACAATCAGGATAATGTTGACTCCATTGGAATAATCCATGTCCATCACATGCAGGTCAATGTGGAGTCTTGTGGGACTTTCTATGTCCCCCACAACCAGGTCACTGAGGAGTCCTGTGGGACAATCTATGTGCATAGCATGCATAGACTACGTGAACTCCGGATAATTCATGTCTGTCACTTGTGAGAGCCATGGGATAATCTATGTCTGCCATATGCTGGAGAATGTGAAATGCTGTGGGAAATATGACTCATATGCAGGACCACATAAACTGGACTATGTGAAATCCTGTGGGACAATCTATGTCCACCGCCTGCAGGCCAATGGGGAGTCCTGTGGGATAATCTATGTCCACCACATGCAGGACAATGTGGAGTCCCATGTGATGATCCATGTCTGCCATGTGCAAGATCATATAGAGTGTTGTAGGACAATCTATGACAACCACATGGAGTGTAAAGTGTGGAGTACCATGGGACAATCTATGTCCCCCACATTTATTGGAAAATGTTGAGTCCATGTGAATTGAACAACATGTAGTCCCTAAAGATAGCCTATGTTCACCACATGCAGGACAACATGGAGTTACATGCAATAATCTTTGTCTGTTCCATGCATTAAAAAATAATTCCCATTGGACTATCAATGTCAGCCACATTCAGAGACAACGTAGAGGCCCTTTTTTGTAATAGTGCCCCTTGTACTGCTGGTTAAGGGGAGCAGATTTGGGTCCCACCATCTGTGGTCAGTGGCATGCCTCATTATCAGTGAGGAAAACAAAGAATTGGTGTTAGCTAGCAGGAAATGTGAGGCATTGGTGCTTGGTAGGGAAAAAGAGGAAATGTTGGTGATCAGTGGGGAACAAAGGGTGAAGTGGTCCCAGGTGGAAGTTGGGAGATTACTGGCACTCAGTGAAGAGACGGGGGGGGGGGGGCACTGGTGCTTATTGGTGAGACAAGGTGACAGTGAGGAGAACAGAGGACCACTGGTGCTTGGTGGTGAGATGGGGCTGTGGACAGGAGGAAGTGGTGTGGACTGGGGGCAGTGGGATTGACAGGCAGGGCACTGGTGCTCAGCGGGGTGACAGAGGAGCAATCAGGGGACAGGGCAGTAGGGTAGATTGGAGGGGGGCACTGGTGCTCAGTGGTATAACAGAGGCAGTGGGGTGGATGGGGGGGGCACTGTTGCACAGTTTTTAGACAGGG
>BLSH010532956.1:158977-178021 GCA_018402905.1 Glandirana rugosa | reverse complement strand
CCCCAACCCCCCCCCCCCCATGCACAGATCACAACCTCCCTCCACACGCAGATCACCTACTTTTCAGAAGTCCCCAGTGTGCTGCTCTCCATAGCGCCATAAAGGAACGTGGACACACAGGACACCCTACATGACCTCCAACTTGGGAGACTCTTCAAATGATAGAGTTGGGACCGCAGTACACCGGGGTGCCATGATGCGGCCTCTGTGGCTTGCACATCTACTGTATTGGCAAATGTGTGCCAACTAAAACCCTTGTTTTTAATGTGAACTGTTAGACAGGACAATTCTGGCTAGTAAAGCCTTGTACACACAGTGCGACGGTCGTACGACCGGATGTCCAAAATCGTATGTCGGCTGTTGTATCTCGCGTACTGACGTACACTAAAGCCTCGTACACAGGGTTCGACGATCGCATACAACAGGTCGTACTCACGACCGTTGTATGCGATATCGATCGTTCGTATGCGCGATTTGAACAGTCCAACATACGACGGTCGTACAAGACTAGAAAACTTGGTCGTACCAACAAGCGCTCATACGACCGTTGTATCGCGTGTACAGAGCAGTTGGTACAACAAGTTGTATTGTGCAAAACACGCATGCTCAGAAGTCAGGAACGGCCGGATGCTAATTACATGCACCTGAACGTTCTTCTGTGGTCGTACGATCGTGTAGTGCAGTCAGTATGCTGCATACAACAGCCAACATACAATTCGACACGGTCGTACGTGCGATCGTCGAACCGTGTGTACAAGGCTTAAGCGATCGTACGATAGTGTTGCCACATCGTCCCTTTAATCCAGGACTGAATTACACAGGTTGTTCTGTGGCTGATTAAGGTGGTAATTAAACTCACTTGGTGCCTCATCTGCATTAAATCAGCCTCAGAACAACCTGAGTAATTCATATGTGTCCTGGATTAAAGGGATGATGTGCCAACCCTATCGTACGACCAAGCCTAACGTGGTGACGTATAAAGAGGAAGTTCAGGTGAATGTGATTTGTTAATTAGGAACGTAGGTTTCCCAGAACGGACGCTTCCGGCCGTTTCTGACTTCTGAGCATGCGTGTTTCGCACGTACAGCTTTGTTGACCCAACTCCTCTGTACACACGGTACAACGGTCGTACGACCGCTTGTTGTACAACCAAAGTTTTCTAGTCTGCTCATCCAACTTCTGTTGTACGACCGTCGCCTGTTCTAATCGTGCGTACTAACGGTCGGATGATCGTACAACAAGCTGTTGTACGACCATTTTCATATGACCGTCGCACCGTGTGCACGAGGCTTAAGTGTGCTGGAAACTTTTCATTTGCTTTCAATATGCGTTGCCCTCCCGATTGCCCTTCGATTTGAGACGGGCATACAATCTTGTGAGGAGCAACCACTTGCCGACCGTCAACCGCAGGTTGACGGCGACAAGATGGCTCACCCAGGCAAACCGCCGTCATACGACGGTGGCTGCCAGATTGTGCACTGTGAGCGCGCGCGCCACCGGAGGTGCGCCTGCGTGCTCACTGTATCCGGGGAGGGCCAGGGAGTGGGTGCGGCGGACTCGATCGCCGCCGGCCACCCGCGATGCCCCTCCCCCGGAGTGAAAGAACGGAGGTCCGTGTAAGTAAACACGGACCTCCGTTCTGTGAGGGGGGAAGGGCTGTGATCACAGCCTTCCTCTACATGGAAGCTGTGATCACTTCCCTTCCCCTGCCAGCCCAGACCCATACAGTTAGAACGCCCAGGGAACACAGTTAACCCTTAGAGCGCCCCCTACAGGTTAACCCCTTCACTGCCAATGGCATTTACACAGTAATCAGTGCATTTTTATAGCACTGATCGCTGTATAAATGCCAATGGTCCCAAAAAAGTGTCAAAATGTTCCGACATGTCCGCTGAAATATCGCAGTACTGCTAAAAATCGCAGATCGCCGCCATTACTAGTAAAAAATAAATAAAAACCCCAGAAATGAATTCTCATCATCCGTAAACGCGACCACTTTTGCGCAAACCAATCAATAAACGCCGATTGCGATTTTTTTTATGAGGAAGAATATAAATCGGCCAAAACCGATGAAAGAAAATGTTTCTTTTTTTTTTTGGATTTGTATTTTAGCAAAAAGTAAGAAATTTGGGGTTTTTTTTGCAAAATTGTCGCTCTTCTTTTGTTTATAGCGGTGATCAGAAATGACGTAGCGGTGATCAAATACCACCAAAAGAAAGCTCTATTTGTGGGAACAAAAGGACGCAAATTTCGTTTGGGTACAACGTCGCACGACCGCGCAATTGTCAGTTAAAGCGACGCAGCACCGAATCGCTAAAAAGGGCTCCGGTCAGGAAGGGGGCAAATCCTTCCGGGGCTGAAGTGGTTAAAGAGGGCAATAAATGGAAAACTGCATTTAATACAAGGAGCGGACACTACGACTACCTCGTATATCCGAGATACGCTGCAGCAATGTGTGGTGCTTGACCTCGATGATCTTCTCATACATTCTAAATCCCTAGAGAACCATCACATAGGCGTCTCCCATGTGCTACAGAGGTTGTTAGAAAACATGTATTGCGAGTTTCACTGTGATCGGGTCACATTTTTGGGGTGTCATCATATCTGTTGCCGGGTTTTTGATGGACCCAGAGAATCTGCAGTCTTACAGTGGCCTCAACCCATAGGTCTACATCCTCTACAACAGTGGTTCTCAACCCTGTCCTCAAGTACCCCCAACAGGCCATGTTTTTGGGAGTTTCTCTTAGGAAAAAATAGCTGTCCAACATACCAAGCCATTGACTCTGATTTAACCCCTTCAGCCCCGGAAGCATTTCCCCCTTTAGGACCAGAGCACTTTTTGCGATTCGGCGCTGCGTCGCTTTAACTGACAATTCAGCGGTTGTGCGACGTTGTACCCAAACTAAATTTGCGTCCTTTTTTTCCCACAAATAGAGCTTTCTTTTGGTGGTATTTGATCCCCTCTGCGTCATTTCTGATCGCCGCTATAAACAAAAAAAAGAGCGACAATTTTGCAAAAAAAAAACAATTTTTCTTACTTTTTGCTAAAATACAAATCCAAAAAAAAATATAAAACATTTTTTTTCACCGGTTTTGGCCGATTTATATTCTTCCTCATATTTTTGGTATAAGAAAAAATCGCAATCGGCGCTTATTGATTGGTTTGCGCAAAAGTTGCCGCGTTTACGGATGATGAGAATTCATTTCTGGGGTTTTTATGTATTTATTTTTTACTAGTAATGGCGGCGATCTGCGATTTTTAGCGGTACTGCGATATTGCAGCGGACACGTCGGACCATTTTGACACTTTTTTGGGACCACTGGCATTCATACAGCGATCAGTGCTATGAAAATGTACTGATTACTGAGTAAATGTCATTGGCAGTGAAGGGGTTAACCTGGAGGGGGCGCTCTAAGGGGTTAACTGTGTCCCCTCGCTGCGTTCTAACTGTATGGGGGCTGGGCTGGCAGGGGGAGGGGAGTGATCACGGCTCCCATATACAGGAAGCCTGTGATCAGTCCTCCAACCAACCCCCCCCCCCCCCTCTGAGAATGGAGATCCGTGTTTACATATACGGACCTCCGTTCCCTCACTGCGGGGGGGGGGCATCGCGGGTATCCGGCGGAGATCGAGTCCGCCCTACCCGCTGGAGATTAAACAGAGGTCAAGATGGCAGCTTCCTTGGCTGAAAACAATAGGAGGTTTTACTACCACTTTAAAGAATGGAGGCATCTCCTCAAGGGTACTTCTGTGCTGGTCCTCATTTTGACTGACCACATAGGTGTGCACCCTAAAGCCTAAACACATATGCATGTGTATCTGTACTGACGTTGTCAATAGGGCAGAGATTGGTGTCAGTAGTTTTTTATTTTTTATTATTTTTTATAATTTTAATTTCTTTTTATTACTTTGTTTTTAGGAGCCCCATTAGGGAGCTTGGTAAAATATCAGAGGTCTAAACAGGGGGACTCTGCACCACACGGGGTGATTAGGGTGTGCCTAGCCACTTTTAAGACCGAGCCTCTTTTTGGAGTTTGGCGCTTACGAGTTAAAACCAGGTTTTTTTTGCTATAAAATTACTTAGAACCCCCAAACATTTTATATATATATATATATATATATATATATATATATATATATATATATATATATATATATTTCTAACACCCTAGAGAATAAAATGGCGGTCATTGCAAAACTTTATGTCACACCGTATTTGCGCAGCGGTCTTTCAAGCGCATTTTTTTTTTTTAATTCAGTTTTTTTTTAGTTAAAAAATAAGACAACAGTAAAGTTAGGCCATATTGTGAAAGATAATGTCACGCCAAGTAAAATGATACCCGACATGCCATGCTTCAAAATTGCGTCCGCTCGCGGAATGGCGACAAACTTTGCAACTTAAAAATCTCCATTGGCGACGTTTAAAAAATTCTACAGGTTAGCAGTTTTGAGTGGCAGAGGAGGTCTAGTGCTAAAATGATTGCTCTCGCTCTAACGATCGCGGCGATACATCACATGTGTGGTTTGAACACCGTTTTCACATGTGGGCGGGACTTACATATGCGGTCGTTTCTGCGCGCGAGCTCGCAGTGTCGGATCGCTTTAAATTTTTTTTTTTTTTTTTTTTACATTTTTGACCACTTTTATTCCTATTACAAGAAATGTAAACATTCCTTGTAATAGAAAAAAAGCATGTTAGGAACACTTAAATATGAGATCCGGGGTCAAAAAGACCTCACATCTCATATTTACAGTAAAATGCAAAAAAAACCTTGGGTGGAGTTTGCTCACAATAGCTCCATCAATGCCGCCTCCCGATTATCTCAGTTTATGGCGATCTATGGGTTCCAGCCATCCATGTTGCCTGAAACATTTATTCTGCATTGGAGGGACATCTTTGGGAACTCCGTCCAACTTGGGTGCAGGTCCAAGAATCCGTGCAACGCTACATGGAGAGGTACAAACTCCATGCTTACCACCGACGCCTACCTGCGCCCTCCTACCAAGTTGGGTAGAGAGTCTGGCCATCTTCCTGTAACCTCCGACTCCATGTTCCCTCACTAAAGCTGGCGCCTCGGTATATTGGGGCTTTCCGCATACTCCATAAGATTAACTCAGTGGCTTACTCATTAGATCTTCCTTCCAACATGCGTATTGACAATGTATTCTGTGTTTCCTTATTAAAACCTTTGGTGTGCAACCGCTATACCAGCTCGGTACCACGCGCTTGCCCGATTCAGGTTGACAACCACGAGAAATATGAGATACAATCTATCATTGACCCCCTTAGGTTTGGTGGACACATACAACATCTAGTTCACTAGAGGGGTTACGGTCCTGAGGAAAGCTCTTGGGTCCCATCCTTGGATGTACATGCTCCTGACCTTCTCCGTACCCTCAAGCCTGATTATTTCACGCTGTTCCACGAAGAAGAAGAAGAAGTTTTACAGCATGACATGTTTGGTATCCATTTACTCTACGTAATATTATCTTTTACACCTGCTGGCTCTTACACTCCACGCCCGGGGGAAACTCTATACTCTAGCTCCCTGCATACCTGTGTCAGTGCTCCAGTGGTCCTGCTTCCATCACCACCAGGACTTCCATTTGCAGCAGTCAGCTAAGGGTCCACAACCTTAGCGACATGCCCCTAATCCTAGAGGTGCGCACCTGTAACCTGCCGTCAGGTGACACTTGGTGAAAAAAAAAAACTGGCTCCTAACTTTTTTAGCTGGCTCATAGATTCAAAGCAAATTTGTCAAGCCCCATTTTAACCCATATTAATTTATTAAGACTATTTACTATTAAACAAGTGTGCATCTGTTTTCTGGTAATAACCCACCACCAGCTTAAAAGTATTCCGGCTTGTATCTTTACATGTGCCCGCAGTGACCTTTGAGGCATCCAGGTATGCCAGAGGGGCTTGGGTGGTTCTTGGAGTCAAGGTGCAGAACAGAGAACCCAAAATGCCCAAGCAACTCCTTCAGGGGGGGTTGTGCTACGTAATGATATAATAAGAAAAAAAAGTGTACAAGCGAGGATTCAACCCTTGGGTGGTTCAGTGGCTAAAGGATAGATACCAGAATTTGGTTGTAAATGGGGTTCACTCAAAACAGAGAGCAGTCACTAGTGGGGTACCACAAGGCTCTGCACTGGGTCCTGTTCAATTGAATCTACATGTAAATGATATAACTAAATGGTTGGTGGGTAAGGTATGCCTTTTTGCTGATGATACAAAGGTGTGTAATAGGGTTGATATCCCTGGAGGGGTCTGTAACATGGAACATGGATTTGGCATTGCTGGAAGATTGGCCAAAGCAGTTGGGGCTGCAGTTCAATATTTCTAAATGTAAAATAATTCTACTAGGGAAACAGAATCCCTTGAACTTTGGGGTTACAGTGTTGGCCAGAATTACAGAGGAAAGGGATTCGGGGATACTTAGTTTAGATGAGTGTTAAATGAACCATTCAGTGGGACCAGGCAGTGGAAAAAGTGCATAGAATTCTAAGATGCATCACTAGAGGGGTCATCAGCAGGAGGAAGGAGGTCCTGATTCCTCTATATAGATCTTTATATCACTAGAGGGGTCACCAGCAGGAGGAAGGAGGTTCTGATTCCTCTATATAGATCTTTATATCACTAGAGGGGTCACCAGCAGGAGGAAGGAGGTTCTGATTCCTTTATATAGAGCTTTAGTTAGACCTCATTTAGAATGCTGAGGTCTCACTTTGAAAAGTAGAACCTCTGGAGACCTTACTAAGACCCCAAACACAGTATTAGATTTCTGCAGATTTTTGTCTTCAGATTTACGAAAACCATATAATATGAGGTCAAACCTTAAGAGTTCCAATTTGTATGCAATCAGGTAGGCCCTTGCACTACATGGTTTTGGTAAATCTGCAGAAAATTGAATAGTGTGTATGCGGTCTTAGAAAATATATTGACAAGATAGAATAAGTCTAAAGACGGGTAAAAAAAATGGTGAAAGGTCTGAAGAGTAAAACGTATCAGGAGAGACTGCAGGCCCCTTAGATGTACAGTCTGGGAGAAACAAAGTTTAGGCCTCATACACACGGACGTTTTTTGACGCCGGCGTTTTCTGGCGTTTTTTGCAGCTCTCCATGTTAGTCAATGGCCCCATAAAAACGTCGGCGTTTTTGAGCTGTAGATGGCGTCAGCGTTAGTGAGCAGAAAGTAGAACCCATGGCCATCGCGTTCTGAGGCTGTAACGTTTTGACGTTTTTTGACGCCGACGCCACAAAACGCCAACAAACGCCAACAAATGCCACCTAATATTGTACCAGCGTTTTCCGGCATTTTTTGACGCCAACCTTTTTAGGTTGAAAAATAGCAGAGGGATGATTTTTTTAAAAAACCGCCTATTGACGCTCACTAACGCTCAAAAACGCCAATGCATAACGTCGAAAAACGTTGACTTTTTTTCCTTGACGTCGGACCCGACATTTTGTTTATTTTTTTAGATACGCCCGTGTGTATGAGGCCTAAAAGAAAAGACACAAATGAAACCTTTTAAATACATTTAGGAGGCGAATAAGGTTCGGGAGGGCAGTATTTTTAATATAAAGCCAAGATCAAGAACACAGACAAAACTCAAACTAGCAGGAGGTAAGTTGAGAAATAATCTTAAAAAGTATTTTACTGAAAGGGTAGTTGATGCTTGGAATAGTCTTCCAGTATAGAGAGCAATGCAGTCTAAGGTGGGTGGGACAAACAGAATTCTATACTCAGACAAAAAAAGTTAACAGACTTTAGCGCTACCCCCATGAGGGCCACTTAAAGATACTTGACCTTGGTAGGTTACCCTGACCTTGCAAGTCTCCCGACCCCTCTGAGACCCTGGGTTCAGACATTTCTGACTGCAATAATGCAACAGCAAACTATGACACAGTAAGCTAATAATTCTTTACTTAATGTTTTGCAATTTAGAAGATCAAGAAGGCATAGCATGGGCAAGTGACGTTGTTACCTTTAGTACAATAAACAGAATAATTGTGGGCACAGGATATCAGTGAGAAACCAGGGCTGGCGCAAGGATTTTTGACACCCTAGGCGAAACCTCATTTTGCCGCCCCTTTGACTCCACCCCCTTTGCCATGTCCATGTATACAATGGAGGTGGTGGAGATTTTTGCAGCACCTCTCTACCCATTTCTTTAGCCGTGGTCCACCGGCCTGCAACTTTGCCCCTGGACCCACCTCATTTTACCGGCCTGGTGTGCTGCCAGCCGCAGCTCTCCAGTGACATGAGTGATCGATGCAGATCAGTGACAGATCAACAGCGGCTGGGCGCCCTGGGCGGCAGTGGCACCCTAGGCGGCCGCCTACTCCGCCTAGTGGTAGAGCCGGCCCTGTGAGAAACAGCAACTTGTAACCTGAATACGGCCCATGACCACAGGTAAGAAAAAGGGAAGGAGAATGACTGCCTTGGTGTCAGACTTTTCCCTTCTGCCCCTGGTGCCACAACCCCAGAATGAACACAAATGTTTAGAAATGATTATTCACAAACTATAAGACACTTATCTTTAAAGAAAAGAGTTCCTTGCAGATATGGGCGATATAATACCCAATGTCCTTTTAGTTGGGGGGGTGAAGCAAGAGTAGTCCTTTTGTTGCAGGTGTTGTGTGTCTTCGGCTAGCTCAAATAAGGGCCCAGTACAGTTCCTGTGTAGTAACAAGTGTACAATGTCTCCTTTAAACAGGCTCTAATAAGAGAAGCAAAGTAAATGTGTCTCCTATATGAGGATCTGATTGAGAGAAGCAAAGTAAAGGTGTCTGCATGCAGTGTCTCTTGGGGTGAAAATAGGGTGGCCTTCTGCCCGCTCACCAATCCAAACGACACAAGGCTTGTAGTAATGGCGGAAGGGTCCTGGGGCAGGCTCCTGCAGATGCTGTGATTAGGAAGAGGGGTGCTCAACCGCACATCCTGCACACAGTGATTCAGCCGGATCTGTGTCACAGGCGATGAGAGTGATCTCCCAACTGCCACAAGGCTGACTGGAACTGCCGAAGGTGGATGCGACTCCTAGGCCACAGCAACGGATTGCACTCCTCCGACCGTCTGGGTCACTGCTTCCAGAAGAAGGCCGAGTTCCGAAGAGAGCGATCCCATCCCCACACAGGCTCTATATTACCTCTCCCAACATTCTGTTCTCCCTCTCCAGCCGGCTGGTACTTGTTGTCCATAGCAGTCTGACTTCAGTGCAAAACTTGGCTCTTTGGACTACATGTCCCAAAATTCTTTGCTCCACTCTCAGGTCTTCTTCTCAGGATGTGAAACATAGAGTCCAGGCTGAAGACTAGAGGGAAAAGCCTCACTGTAACAAGTGCTGTAGAGTGTCTCCTGATAACGCAGGCATATTTAGCCAGCTCCAGGCAACATAACAGAAAATTCAAAAATGTGTTTCAATTAAAAAAAAAGCAGACTCGATGGACCACTTGGTCTTTTTCTGCCTTCATTTTTCTGTGTTTCTAGATTATTGAAGCCATACACAAGATCATTGCTTCAATCTCCCTTCTGCCTGACCCATGGGTTGTTCTATTACAGGGGTTCTCAACCCTGTCCTCAAGTACCCCCAACAGGCCATGTTTGCAGGTTTTCCTTTATCTTGCTCAGGTGCTTTAAATCAGAGTCAATAGCTTGGTTAGCTTGGTATTTTGGATAGCTATTTTATCTAAGAGAAATTCCCAAAACATGGCCTGTTGGGGGTACTTGAGGACAGGGTTGAGAACCACTGTTCTATTTCATAAGACCAATACCTCCATTCTAAAATACATAAACCAAATAATGATACCCTAATCACTACATACCTTTAAGAGCTAATTACTTAAACATTGGAAATCAACAATGCCACCTTCTATAGTAAATGGCAGAGGTGTCAAACCCAACTTCATTGTGGGTCACTCTAGCATTATGGTTGCCCTCAAAGGTTTGGTTTTATCTGTAAGACTAGGATGTCCAGAGCACCCCCACCTCCCCTTTAATCAGATGTTAACCACTTCGGCCCTCATACCTATTTACCCCTTATGGACCAGACCATATTTTCACATTTCCGCTCTGTGTCTATACATTTGTAATTACTTATGATACTAAATGGACACCCTATATTGCCAAAAGTATTGCTAGTATTGCTACACCCCTTCAAATCATCAGATTCAGGTGTTCCAATCACCTCCATGCCACACTTAGGCATGCAGACGGCTTCTACAAACATTTGTGAAAGAGTGGATCACTCTCAGGAGCTCAGTAAATTCACGCGTGGTACCATGATAAGTTGCCACCTGTGCAATAAGTCCATCCCTGAAATTTCCTGGCTGATAAATATTCCACGGTCAATTGTTAGTGGTATTGTAACAAAGTAGAAGTGACTGGGAACAACAGCAATTCAGGGCCATGTAAAATGATTGAGTGAGGTCAGCGCATACTGAAGCTCACAGTGCGCAGAAGTCGCCAATTGTCTGCAGAGTTAATAGCTACAGACCTCCAAAGTTCGTGTGGCCTTCAGATTAGCACAATAACAGTGCATAGAGAGCTTCATGGGAAGGGTTTCCATGGCCGAGCAGCCATGCTCCAAGCCTTACATCACCAAGTGCAATGCAAAGCGTCGGATGCAGTGGTTTAAATCTCGCAACCACTGGATTCTAGAGCAGTTGAAAACATGTTCTCAGGAGTGACGAGTCCCACTTCTCTGTCTGGCAATCCGATGGACATGGGTTTGGTGATTGCCAGGAGACTGGCACTTGCCTGACTGCATTGTGCCAAGTGTAAAGTTTGGTGGAGAGGGGATTATGGTGTGGGGTTGTTTTTCAGGGGTTGGGCTTGGCCCCTTTAGTTCCAGTGAATGGAACTCTTAAGGCGTCAGCAAACCAAGACATTTTGGACAATTTCATGCTCCCAACTTTGTGGGAAGAGTTTGGGGATGGCCCCTTCCTGGTCCAACGTGACTGCCCACCGGGTCACAAAGCAAGGTCCATAAAGACATGGATGAGCGAGATTGGGGTGGAGGAACTTGACCTGACCTCAAACTGATTAAGCACCTTTGGGGTGAATTAGAGCAGAGACTGTGAACCAGGCCTTCTCATCCAACATCAGTGCCTGACCTCACAAATGCTCTTCTGGAAGAATGGTCAAACATTCCCATAGACACTCCTAAACCTTGTGGACAGCCTTCCCAGAAGAGGTGAAGCTGTTATAACTGCAAAGGGTGGGCCAACTCAATATTGAACCCTACGGACTAAGACTGGGTTGCCATTAAAGTTTATGTGCGTGTAAAGGCAGGTGTCCCAATACTTTTGGCAATATAGTGTATATTTTTTTGTCTGGCTTACTTTTGAACTTCAGGTCCTCTGAGATTTTTTTTTTTTTTTCATTTGCATTTTAAGGGGAAATATTAATACAAATGTGAAAAAAATGATTTTTTTCATGTTTAATCTAATATTTTGAACACAAGTACCATTACTTATTATACTTCTTACTGATTTTAAAATAAAACAGATATACTCTAAACCACATATTTTTAACAGTAAACCCTTAAATATAATGCATATATGGGGTGTATAATTTTTTTTTACAAAAAATAATTTAAAATATAAAACTAAAAAAATAGAAACCTGTAACAGAAGAACTGTTAAATAGTGCTTATGCATGGTGATCTACTGAAATGAATGGGTTAAGTAGTAACCTATCAGTGCCACCTATTAGTGATGCCAGTCAGTGCCTCATCATCAGTGTCACCTATTAGTGCTGCCTATCAGTGCCCATCATTGCCACCTATCTGTGCCCACCAGTGCTGCCAACCAGTGCCACCTATTAGTGCTGCCAGTCAGTGCCCATCAGTGCCTCATCAGTGTCACTTATTAGTGCTGCCTAGCAGTGCCACCTATCCGTGCCCATTAGTGCTGCCTAACCGTGCCACCACTTAGTGCAGCCTCATCAGTGCCTGCCCACCAGTGCTGCCTCATCAGTGCAGCTTCATCAGTGCAGCCTCATCAGTGAAAGAGAAAAATTACCTGTTTGCAACATTTTATAACAAACTATGAAAAAAGGTTTTTCTTTTTTAGCAAAAAATAAAAATTAAATGCCGCCCAAAAAAAGCTTGATTTGTGTGAAAAAAATGATAAAAATGTTGCTTGGGTACAGTGTTGCATGACCGCGCAATTGTCATTCAAAGTTTGACAGCGCTGAAAGCTGAGAATTGGCCTGGGCAGGAAAGGGGTATTAGTGCCCAGTAAGCAAGTAGTTAAAAACAAGAGGAGTGTAAACCCTGTGCCAATTCATATATACTAAGCATAGACCTCGATTACAACCATCTGTGCCTGGATGGATGGTAGAAGGTATATGGATCAACGCGTTTCGCCCGGAAGGAGGGCTTCTTCAGGATCCGCCTTGCAATACTGGTAGAGCTTATAGCTAGCGAATAATACAAACAGCATATTAATGTCAGAAATACATACAGTGTCATACATAACCTACAGGTGTCATATTTGAACGTGTCATATCATCAAGGAAATATATACAAGAAAAAATGCAATAAACAGAGCAGAGCAATACTAGATTGCTTACAAATGCTGTTACTTTTGTTAATGTTTACAAACGTTACACTGAATGATCAGTGATCATTCAATAAGGATTGGTACCTAATCGTAGGATTGGGAGCTCATCTTTCTACAGACATCGGGTCTCATGGGGCTGCGCAGGGGAAATAGAAATTGCAGGCGGTCTCCTGGATGTATAGGAGACGCCTTGTGTACAGAGGAGGGGATTTTATGGGCATGTGTAACACACCAAAGGTAGGCAACTGGTTATGGGCCCCCCACCTTCAGAAGTCAAGAGCCCCCTACCCTCCCTTACATCACAGTGCAGGGTCTGGAGGAGGGCTGGAGTCAGCTGCCAGAGTCTGCTGAATGTTGAGACCAGGGGAGGAAAAGATGAGGGGGTGCTGTGCAAAGGAGAGGCAAAGAAACTGGTGAAAGATTTCTGTCCTCTCTGCTGCCAACTGCTGAGACAATGAGAGGACGGAGATGAAGTGGGTGCAACACCTGCAGGAGAGGTGCGAGGATCACATGAAATAACCTGGTGGGCCAGATTTGGCCCTCGGACCTTGTATTTGACACATATGGTTAGCAGAAGTTAAGCATCTTAACCACTTCAGCTCAGGAAGATTTACCCCCCCCCCCCTTCATGACCAGGCCATTTTTACGATCCGGTACTGCATAATTTTATTTTACATATGCGCAGTCATGAGGCGCCTCTCTTTTATGGTTACATTTAATGAAGATACAACCATTAGCAACTCACATGGTTGATGGCACATCTAAGTATGCAGACATCCGGGCTAAAGCTGTCCACATAGACCGTCCTCCGTACTGCCATTGATGTCATCCCTTCCACAAGCGCTTCAAGCCTCGCTTTCAGAAACTCTTATTACAGGGTAGTCTCCCGGTCACGATTGCAGACTGACAGCGATGAGAGCCGGCGGTGTGGAGGATGGTCCATGTGGACAGCTTTACCCCGGATGCCTGCATACTTAGATTTGCCTCTTTTAATCATCAACCATGTGAGTTGCTAAATGTTGCACCTTCATTAAATGTAACCATAGTGCTACACTTAGAGGCGCCTCTCTTCTCTTTTATATATACTATACTGTTGCTACTCGTATTGCAAGGCATCACTTGTTTATCCAGTTAAAATTCATTAAAAAAATGTTGCTCGTTTTGTAAAACACTCGCAATCCAAGGTTTTACTGTATATGCTGTTGTAAATTACAGCTTTATATTCTTTTATGGGTGTTTACAGAACACGTATGCTTGAATGTGCTTAAAGAAAACTTTGTTCTGAGTTGGAAAAAAAAAAAGACCTGAACACTTCATTAAAACCATTATTAGAGTCGCATTACCAAATCCTCACAAAGCTTAAGGGCCGGTTCACACTTGAGCGGCGCGACTTCGCGGCCCGTTCACATCTAGGCGAATTGTCAGGCGACTTGAGTCGCCTGACAATTCGCCTCAATGCTGTGCAATGGAACCGTTCTAATAGGAGCGAATCGCTTCGCTCCGCCTTAGAAAAATGGTTCCTGCACTATTTTCAGGGCAATCTCAGCGTGGCTTACATTGACTTCTACCCTGTTTCCCCGAAAATAAGACAGTGTCTTATATTAATTTTTGCTCCCAAAGGTGCACTAGGTCTTATTTTCAGGGGATGTCTTATTTTTCCATGAAGAAGAATATGGTATCTGATCCTCCTGTGTCATTTTAATTGCCCCCTCTGATCCTCCTGTGTCATTTTGATTGCCCCCTCTGATCCTCCTGTGTCATTTTGATTGCCCCCTCTGATCCTCCTGTGTCATTTTAATTGCCCCCTCTGATCCTCCTGTGTCATTTTAATTGCCCCCTCTGATCCTCCTGTGTCATTTTACAGTAAGTGATCCCCCTCCCCCCACCCCTGTGCCAGTGGACACCTTCACCAGACACTGTCACTGTGCTGGCCTAGCTGGGGCCTGCCTGGCCCTGGGGACTGTCACTGGGCTGGCTGGGGCCTGGACCTGGGCTGGAGCAGGGTCTGCCACTGACATCATGAGGGCGGCTGCGAGCATCAGGCAGTGTCACCAGAGACAGACAAGCACTCACCTTCGCCGCTTCTCGTCCGCTCTGATCCTCCTGTTCTTCACACCACAGTCGCGAAAGTCTCCTCCTCTCTCCCGCCCCGCGCTCACCGCTCACTCCGACGTCCGCTCCGCCTCCACACAGCAGTGACCGTAGTAACCAGTTTATGGTTAATTACCGGTAATTTTCATTCCGAGACAGAGCCGGGGGGGGGGCCTTATTATCGGGGTGGATGCCTTATTATCGGGGATGTCTTATTTTCGGGGGGATGCCTTATATTTCACAACGAACTAAACCTGTAGGAAGGTCTTATTTTCGGGGGATGTCTTATTTTTGGGGAAACACGGTATGATAGAAGTCTCCTCACAAGCCGCGTTGAGATCGCCTCGAGTGGGGCGACCTTGCTTCGCCCTGGCAAGTCGCGCCGCTCAAGTGTGAACCGGCCCTAACACACTGCTTCAGTTTCTCTGTGCTGAAAGTGCTCGGGTCCAAAGAATGAATGAAATTATACCAGCCAAGGGCAATAATGGGAATAATAGAGCGTTCCCTATCAATGAAATACAAAAATGTAAACATCTACATCACACACTATTTTAAAATGTAATAATGAAGGTGAAATGAAAAAGAAAGCAACTTTTACTGTAGCCAAATTTACAAAATTTCCAATTTTTTTTTTTATCTCCGTACAGGTGGATTGGTGAACCAAATCTTTGGTCAGGTTGGTCGTCATAGCCACAACATGCCACGTTCGTCCTCATAGTCACGACTAAGTCACCCTGGTGATGGTCACGTTCTTCCTCATAATCACAACTGAGTCACCCTGGTGCCAAGTCCATATGGGTGTTCTGAGAGACTGAACGTCTTTACTGGAGGATTCACTCCGACACCAACCATATCAATTTTCAGAATTTGATGATTGTTTTGGATATTCTTCAGCATTGATCCAGCCTCAGAGGATTTGGAGGTGACAACGGATTTAAGTCAAATGCAAGAGAGAAGCAATACCGTCTCTGGATTGTGACGAAGGTTTTACTGGAAAATCCGGCCTAACTAAACACCAGATGGAACACACAGAAGGGATGCCGTATCTTGGTTCGGAAGGCATCATAGCTATTACAATTCAACCCAACCTTGGACATGAGATTGTTCACACTAAAGTGAAGAGGTTTTTTTGTACTAAATGTGGCAAAGCTTTTGCGGCGATGTCGAAACTTCTCGCACATGATAGGGTTCATACAGGAGAGAAGCCTTTTCAGTGTTCCAAATGTGGCAAAGCTTTCACATCAAAGGGATATCTTATTGCACATGAGAGGATTCATACAGGAGAGGCGCCATTTCAGTGTTCCAAATGTGGAAAAACTTTCATAACAAAGGGACAGCTTATCGGACATGAGCCGGTTCATACAAGAGAGAAGCCATTTCAGTGTTCCGAATGTGGCAAAGCTTATGCCAGAAAGACGGATCTTATCGTACACAAGAGGGTTCATGCAGAGAAGCCATTTAAGTGTTCCGAATGTGGCAAAGCTTTTGCCAGAAAGACGGATCTTATCGTACACGAGAGGATTCATACAGTAGGGAAGCCATTTCGGTGTTCCGAATGCGGTAAAGCTTTTGCAACAAAGCAAACGCTTGTGAAACACCAGAGGTTTCATGCAGGGGAGAGGCCGTTTCAGTGTCCTGAATGTGGCAAAGCTTTTACACAAAAGTCAATTCTTACCAGTCATATGATAATTCACACTGGAACAAAACAATTTCAGTGTTCAGAATGTGACAAAGCTTTTTTAAGGAAGTCAGAGCTTCGTAAACATCAGATGGTTCACACAAAAGCATTTCAGTGTTTTGAATGTGATGCGGCTTTTTCAACACAGTCACAGCTTATCAAACACCGAAGTGCTCCCACTGGAGAGAAGCCATATCCGTGCTCAAAATGTGATAAATCTTTTACGCAAAAGGCATGTCTTATTACACACCAGATAGTTCACACTGGAGGGAACCTGCATCAGTGTTCTGACTGTGGCAAAGCTTTTGCATGGAAATCGGCTCTTATTGAACACCAGGAGACTCACCATCGAGAAAGGCCTTATTATTGTTCAGAATGTGACAAAGCTTTTACGACGAAGTCACAGTTTATCCTACACCAGAGGGTCCATAGTGGAGAGAAGCCGTATCAGTGTTCTGAGTGTAAAAAATCTTTTCCATCACAATCACACCTCATCATACACCAAAGAGTTCACACTGGAGAGAAGCCCTATCCATGTTTAGAATGCGGTAAAGCTTATAAAAGTAATGCAGAGCTCCACTTGCACCAGAGGGTCCATACTGGAGAGAAGCCATATCAATGTTCTGAATGTAACAAAGCTTTTAGGTTGAAACCTTTACTTCTTAGACACAAGAGGGTCCACACTGGGGTGAAGCCATTTCGTTGTTTGAAATGTGACAAAGCTTTTACATTGAAGGGAAACCTTATCATGCATGAGAGGATTCACACTGGAGAGAAGCCGTACAAGTGCTCTGAATGTGACAGAGCTTTTGTGAAGAAGGCAGAGCTCATCGTACATATGAGGGACCACACTGGAGAGAAGCCGTATCGGTGTTCTGAATGTGACAAAACTTTTAAAATGAAGCCCAGCCTTGACAACCACATGAAGGGTCACTCTGGAGTGAAGCCATATCAATGTCCTGAATGTGACAAAGCATTTTTATCGAGGTCATACCTTGCCAAACACCGGATAATTCACACGGGAGATAAACCATTTCAGTGTTCTGAATGTGACAAGGCATTTCCAATGAGGTCATACCTTGTCCAACACCAGATGATTCACACGCGAGGTACACCATATCAGTGTTCTGAATGTAATGAAGCATTTTCAGTGAGGTCACACCTTGTTCATCACCGGATAATTCACACGGGAGATAAACCATTTGAGTGTTCAGAATGTGGTAAAGCTTTTATAAGGAAGCACGCTCTTATCACACATAAGAAAATTCACACTAGAGACAAATCTCATATAGAGAAGCCTTTTCATTGTTCTGAATGTGACAAAACTTTTACACAGAAGACAAATCTTGTCAAACATGAGATGACTCACACTGGAGAGAAGCCGTATCAATGTTCTGAATGTGGTAAAGCTTTTATACAGAAAGGACAACTTATGAGACACCTGAAGGTTCACACTAAAAACAAATCATGTTCTGAATTAGACAAAGCTTATCCGGCACCAGAGGGTTCACCCTCTTCATCCACCGTTTTGGGGTGTCCCAGCAGTTTCACACCCCATGTCATCCAACAATCTAGTGGAAAGGTAGAATGATACTTTGAAAAACAAACTTCATGATCAAACGGGAATGTAGTGGATGGGTGCATTGAGTTTATTGCTTTTGTCCTTCAGGCACACACCTAGAGAGCCATGGAATACTGTACCTTTTTAAGATAGGTTTTTGGACTAGCACCAATGACTGAACTGTGTTTTCGTGAATGATTCTAATCTTTTTTTTGCTTAATAAGCTTTGATTGAACATGTAATTTGATTGCATCATAAAATAAATTGTGTGTAAGGGGTAGTGAAGCGCTATCGGTAACAGGGCTAGTTATAAACAAAAATATCATGTGTGGCTGAATAATTATCCTCAATGCATCATAATCTCTTTCATACAGATAGTGTACATGCAAGCGTATATATGTGCAAAATTAATCTTATTGATAATAACCATTAAGTAAAAACATGCAATGGACATACATGTGCAAAGGATTGAAGTGCAAAATCAAATTATTGATATCCGCTGACATTAAAAAGCATTTATAAAAAATGTGTCTCAAGGCTGGACACCCGAAATAAATTAAGTGATACAGTAAATAAATGAATGATTTCCTATAGAGTCCAAAGGTAAGAGGATACAGTTCAAATACTGACTTTCTTCTAGAGCTTGTGAAAATTCCCTTCACCAGGATGTGCAATTAGTGCCGTACTTTGGAATCGTGCCACCTCTATGTGTTCTAGCCTCTCACCTGAGATGTGCTGGAACTGTAGCACATAAAGGTTTCCTTGTAAAGTTGGGATTAGGATCCACCTCTAGGGGTCCTCTGTATTGTATCTCCACCGTGCTAAGGTTTCATGCCGTGATTAACGTGTAGGACCACTTCCCTTAAAAGTGTTCGAGATCTTCTTTCAGTCATAAACTTGACATAGGAGAATGGAAACCTGAGATATCCTTTAGTAAGTAAATAAATGACATAGTGAATTAAATAAAGCCCACAGGTCGGAACTCTGTGTAAAAAATATTTACGAAAAATTACAGTCGCCTATAGTTATTAAACTAAAACGTGAAGTTAGGAAACGTGTACATACAGGTAACGTACAAAAATGAATTACCAATAATAGTTATTCTAATTAAAACGTGTATATATGCGAACGTACATGTGATAG
>BLSH010532956.1:133211-149221 GCA_018402905.1 Glandirana rugosa | reverse complement strand
ACGGGAGGGGTCGTTCCTCTCCTGACGTTTTCCAGTGGTTCTCAGGATTACCTGGCTAATCGGGAAGCCCGAGAACTGAACTGGCGACTGGCCACAGAGATGAACAGAGGAAATATGGCCTCCGCTCATCTCTGTGGCCTAGGAGGACCAGAGACATTTGATCACTTTTAGAAGCGTCTGGAGGGGTTGCCCCCTCCCGACGCTTTCCAGTGGTTCTCAGGATTACCTGGCTAATCAGGAACCCCAAGAACTGATCTGGCAGCTGGCCACGGAGATGAACAGAGGAAAGATGGCCTCCTCTCATCTCTATGGCCTAGGAGGACCAGAACCACTGGATCACTGTTAGAAGTGACGGGAGGGGTCGCTAATTGGGAAGCCAGAGAAGCGAGAACTGATCTGGCGACTGGCCACAGAGATGAACAGAGGAAATATGGCCTTCGCTCATCTCTGTGGCCTAGGAGGACCAGAGCGATGTCACTTCCAGTTCATGGCCTTTTTTTTTTTATAAAGCATTAGACAAATTATTTTTTTTTAAAAATCGAATGCTTTCAATTGTAGATGAGAGATGTGGGGTCTTGACATAAACAAGACCTGTCATGCTTTATTGTTGTCACAGGGGATGTTTATATTTCTTGTGACAGCAATAAAAGTGATCAATTTTTTTTTTTTTTTTAAAGGGACAGTACAACATTTTGTTAAAAGTAATTAAAAAAAATTTAAAGTGCCCATGTTCACACGTAGTAGTGAATGCATATGTAGGCCGCACCCACATATGTAAGCAACGTTCGCACCACACATGTGAGGTATCGCTGCAAACAATATAGCGAAAGCAATTATTCTAGCACTAGACCTCTTCTGTAACTCTAAACTGCTAAAAAGACATTTAGAGCATCGCCTATGGAGATTTTTAAGTACTATAGTTTGGTCCCATTCCACGAGTGTGCGCAATTTTAAAGCATGGCATGTTAGGTATCTATTTACTCAGCATAACATCATCTTTTATATTTTACAAAGAAATTAGGTTATATATTATGGGTTTTTTTTTTACATTAGAATTCACTAAAGTGTATTTTCTATAGCATTAGACTTTCCAGGTACGTAATGAGACAATGACCCGAACTCCTAAATGAATAAAATCACAATGTTTATTTACAAAATGTAAATTTTGTCCCTATATATGGAAAAAACACAACAAAGCAATGGCTAAACCAGTCTGTCTTCTCCCAACTTGCTGTATATTGCATATGCTGAAATAAACCACAAAGCTTCATTTCTGGATCAATGCATTTCATGGCCGAAACTGCTTCCTCAGGGCGGAATGGTGATACACTAAATGCAATCAGAAAGCAAGATTATTAAACAAAATATTATGCTAAATTATCATATTTGCAACAATTAAACTCAAAGCTTATTTAATGCTCACATGGCAAGGTGGGGTAAGGAGCGAAGTTGTCTCTTGGGTGGACATAGGGGTCAGAAGAAACACACAGCTAAAGAGTAACAGGAGGGCAGCAAGGCACATGAGCAGCATACAGACCTATTGGTAGGTAGTATATATAATTCGTAGAATACAGGACATTTGTTGGTATATATCTTATACACCTGTAGCACCCTCTAGTGTGGGGAAATGTATATCCTGACTCATGTTTAACCCATAGAGTCTGTAATTGGGTCAGGGTTATTAGAGTTCTGGGCTGGATGACTCATAGAGGCAGCTCTCTGGTGCCTCGCTCCAATTCTGGAAAGTTGGAGAACATTCCGGAAGCTGGAGGGTGGAGGTTAGGAGGGCTGTCCTGCATGTTTAAGGGAGCTTAGCCAATCCCCAGGTGGTGGGCCTGGCAGGGGACTAAGCCAACCCTTAAATATGAACGAGTCATGCCAGCAGGGGAGTCGGTGGAAGATGGGAGATGTAGTGCTCAGGGAGACTTTCAGTGGCCCTCGAGGGACCCCTGCTGGGGAGGGGCTCTTCCTCTGGCCAGGGCTCAGGTAGCTGGCCTGGAAGGATTCTACCACAGGAGACGTTGGAAGGAGGCTTTCCTGAGAGACAGCGGGAACAACGAAAGGACAATGTGAGTGCTACAGCACGGTTCAGGGACTTACAAGGAGAGAGACTGTCACATGTAGCAGGTCTCTCTGGAAGATAGCGGTGTGTCTAGATCTTCCCTACCTTGCCCTACTGTATGTCAGTCATAAACAGGAAGGTCACTGTGGAGTCATGTGGGACAATCTATGTCAATTGTATGCATAGACTATGTGAAGCATTGTGGGACAATCAATGTCAACAACTTGTGAGAGCTGGGGACAATCTATATCCACCACATGCTGGACAATGTGGAATCCTGTGGGACCATCTGTGTCCACCACATGCTGTATAATGTGGAGTCCTGTGGGACAATCTATACCCCAAAATGCTGGATAATGTGGAGCCCTGTGGGATAATATGTCCACAACATGCGGGACAATGTAGAGTCCTGTGGGATTATACATGTCCACAACATGCTGGAAAATGTGGAATCCGGTGGGACAATCAACTGTATGTCCATCACATGCTGGACAATGTAGAGTCCTGTGAGATTATCTATGTCCACAACATGCCGGACAATGTGGAATCCTTTGGGACAATCTATGTCCACCACATGCTGTACAACATGGAATCCTGTGGGACAATCTATGTCCTCCATCACATGCTGGACAATGTGGAATTCTGTGGGATTATTTATGTCTTTGCTGAGATAAGGCCGAGTCCCATGCAATGATCTAGGTCTGCCAAATGCAGGACAATCTATGACCACCACATAGATTGAAAAACATGCAGTACCATCAGACAATCTCTGTCTCCCATATCAATTGGAAAATGTTGAGTCGTGGGACAATTTTTGTCCTCCACATATATTGAGCAAAGTGGAGTCTCTAAGGATATTCTATGTTCGCCATATGCAGGACAATGTGGAGTCCCAGGGAATAAGCTATGTCTGCCACATGCTGAGATAATCATATTTGATGAAAGGGGTTGTACACCCTCTATGTTTTTCACCTTAATGCATATGCATTAAGGTGGAAAACCTTCTGTAATCATATATAAATAAAAGTACCTCCACAAACTGGGGTGTGCATTGCCATCATCCCTTTATTTGACATCACAAATCAATACCCCTTTAAATTGGGACTTTAACCACTTCCTTACTGGGCACTTAAACCCCCCCTCCTGCCCAGACCAATTTTTGGCTTTCAGCGCTGTTGCATTTTGAATGACAATTGCGCAGTCGTGCGACGTTGTACCCAAACAAAATTTGCGTCTTTTTTTTCCCACAAATAGAGCTTTCTTTTGGTGGTATTTGATCCCCTCTGCGTCATTTCTGATCGCCGCTATAAACAAAAAATGCGCGACAGTTTTGCAAAAAGGAACAATATTTTTTACTTTTTGCTAAAGTACAAATCCATTAAAAAAAAATATTCATCAGTTTTGGCCGATATATATTCTTCTACATATTTTTGGTAAAAAAAAAAAATCGCAATCGGCGTATATTGATTGGTTTGCGCAAAAGTTATCGCGTCTACAAACTATGGGAATTGATTTATGGCGTTTTTATCATTTTTTTTTTACTAGTAATGGCGGCGATCTGCGATTTTTATCGGGACTGCGATATTGCAGCAGAAATGATGGACATTTTTTACACATTTTTGGGACCAATGACATTTATTCAGCGATCAGAAATTGAAATATCCACTGACTACTGTGTAAATGTCATTGGCATTGAAGGGGTTAACCTGCAGGGGGCAGTGAAGGGGTTAACAAATGTTCCCTGGGTGTGTTCTAACTGTGGGGGGGCAGGGCTGGCTGGGACATAACAGATCTCACTGATCCCAGTGACAGGGATCAGTAGATCTGCTTTGTCCCCCTTCACAGAACGGGGAACCGCCGTGTTTACAATGGCGGTTCCCCGTTCTGCAGCTCTGTCAGGCGATCGTGGGTCTCGAGCGGACATCGAGTCCACCCGACCCACGGGCACGGCCGCGTAGCGTGCGGCGGGCGTGCGTACCGCCGCTGCCGCCAGGCGGCGCGCCGGGAGCGCGCACAGGGGACGACGTCCTTGGACGTCGTCCCGGCATTTCAGATCCGCGCTGGAGCTGTACTTCGGCTATAGCGCGGATCTGGAGGGGTTAAAGGCAATTGCAACAATATTTCATTAAAAAAGTACAAATTTATTAGGATAACCTTTACAAAGTTGGCATTAATCAATAAAGTACAAAAGACATAGGATCAGAACAAAGGTCCAATCCTAGTTCCTAATTCAATACAAAGTTTGACAATTATGCATTATGTATACGTGATATCACCTGGCCCGGGACGGTCCCATAGCTACAAGAGTGACCAATCCTGGGGTAGGGTTATTTTCCAACGCGTTTCAGAATATAACTGTAACAATTCCTTCTTCAGGGAAAGATACCGCCATCTACAAAATAAACAAATATACAAACTAATACCTTGTATACACATACATTGAAGTAGCTCATACATAAATCTTGGTATACATTGTCACACTTACAGAGCAGCATAATCCTTTACTTTCTCAAAGGTGCAGTTTCCCAGGGACAAATCGTTACGCCTATGATGTATTTCCCATTGTGTCAGGATGATAGGCAAAAATGCCAACAACCGGTGCATAAATTGCATGCAGTGGAGGGTTTCTAAGTAGATAAAAAGAATTTTGAGACAAGGGGGAATTTTTAAAGAAAAGGCAATAACAAATATGAATTTGAATATGCTTTGGTTCACCCTAAGTTTCCATAGTAGCTTCCAAAATTGACTTACCCTCTTATAGAGAAACTGCAAAAATGGGTCCGGTACCAAGACCTCAAATGAGCGTGAAGGTAACCACCTCCAGGTGAGACAATCCCGAAGGAGGAAAGACCTCCTCCAATCATCCGCCCGTTCCCACAAGGTCTCCGGACCGTTCAAAGCCTGCGGTCATGTCAAGGTAAAGAAATGGCGCCGGCTACCATCCCCGGCATCCTTATAAGCCGCGCATGCGCCGCCCCATAACGGGAAGTGCGTCATCGCGTACTCCATCACTTCCGACCTCCCGAACGTACGTTCAGGAGGAAGGTAGACAGAAGGCCATGGACTATAACCGACAGCACAAGAAGGGACAGCGCCATCTAGTGGAGGGAAACAAAGTTGCCCTTTCATAGGGCGCTGTCTAACCAAGCCCCAGGGCGGCACCTGGCCAGACCACAGGGGCCTTTCTTGTGCTGGACACAATGGGAAAATAAGCGGAAAAATGGATCCGTACCCGGGGATCAACCATTAAGAATACTATTGTACATAAATTAAAGATTAACTTACCCATTAGGCTAAACTATAAGTAGCAACAATGATACACCAATACAAAACTCAAAAATTGCAAAACATCTAAATTATTATAGTAATTTGTTTAAAATCTCCAGGTTTGTTGTTAGTTTGTCCGAGAAAGGAGTCAAGCAGGCCTCCAGAGCCCACATTATACTTATCTAAACCCAATTGCTCCAGTGATGGGATCAAGCCCAGCAGCTCCAGCCGCTGGCTCGGGTCCTCATTGGATAAATTGATAGCAGCAGGAGCCATTGGCCCCTGCTGCTGTCAATCAAATCCAGTGATGAGGGAGCTGGGGGGTGGGGCCGAGTCCTGCTGTCTGTGTCAATGGATGCAGCAGCAGGATTCAGGAACGCGCCCGTATGAGTGCCCCCAGGGAAAGTACTTCTCAAAGAGGGCACTCAAGAAGAGGAGGAGCCAGGAGTGCCACTGGGGGACCCCAGAAGAAGAGTATAACATGTTTGTTATTTAAAAAGAATGAATCTTTACAACCCCTTTAATTTTGAGTTTTGATAATCCTCATAATATATAAAGTGTAGCAGTCATGCGTTATAGTGCCCCTTATACAGCTGGTCAAGGAAAGTGAAGGGGAGGGGGGGGCAAATGCTTTGGGTCTGTGGTCATCAGGATGAAAAAATGCCCACTGTCTGTGGTCAGCGGGAGGAAAAATGTCCCCAGGGTTGCTGACAGTGGTCAGAGAAAAGAAAAAATACCTCCTTATAGGTTTGAAAAAATAATTGGTGTTCACTGGGGGAAATGTGGGGCATTTGTGCTTAGTAGGAGAAAAGAAGGAACATTGGTGTTCAGTGGGGAGCAAGGAGGGAGCAGTGGTACTCAGTAATGGTAGTGGGCAGAATTGGTACCAAGTGGGCATTGGGGGGGGGGGACACCAGTGCTCAGTGGTGGGACAGGAGACAGTGGGGATTACAGGGGGCAGAGGAGTGGACAGAATGTGCATTGGTGCTCGGTGGTGAGTCAAGGGGACAACTACTCTTAGCTGCTGACTTTTACAGGGCACTTACCTGTCCAGGAATCCAGCAGTGTCTTCGCTCGAGCCGATTCTTGAATCTTCGTAAAGGGAAACCTGCAGTGAAGCCATACGAGTGGGGAGTGAGTACAAAACCAGGTAATTGCTCTCCCCAAAAGGTGCCAAATGTGGCAGTGGAAGGGGGGGGGGGGGGGAGAAGGCAGACAAGCGGAGCTTTCCCTTTTTGGGCGGAGGTCCGCTTTAAGCAAAAAAATAAACTTTCACCCAAGCACATAAAATCCTCCCTCCCCCCCAAAAGAAATTTAGAGCATCCCCACATATATGCATGTACGAATGCAAACACACCCGTCAGGGGCGCCTATGCTTCAAAACGTTGATTGCGATATGCATGTCATATATCACCGCGCACACAGGAGTGAGAGCAATAATTCTAGCACCAGACCTCCTCCACAGCACTAAACTGATGACCTATAGGGGGCTTTTAAAGCGTCGCCTACAGAAAATACAGAATATAGAAGTCGGTCACCATTTCACGGGGGAGCGCAAATCCATTTACTCGCCTTTTATATTTTACCAAAAACGTGGGTAATTTATTGCATTTGTTGCCCCTTTAAATTCACTTTAGTGTGTGTTTTTTACTGAAATTTTGTGTTTCCTAGACCTTTGCGGTAATATCGTGTAACATAAAAAAACTGTAACTACCACTTTTTTATTCTCTAGAGCAGCCTTTCTCAACCTTATCAACACTGGGGAACCCTGGATATAATTCTCCAGTCTCGGGGAACCCCTGCTGAAAATTAAAAATCTACAACTCATGATACATTAGTGTGATGGTCAATGGGAAGAATGCTCCTTACAGATAGCTTAAAAAGATCAATGGTATTATTGGGAATTTATCTGAGAGGTAGAAATTGACCATTGCTCAAGGAACCCCTAGCAACCTCTAGAGCAGTGGTTCTCAACTCCGGTCCTCGGGACCCACTAACAGGCCAGATTTGCAGGATAACTGAAATACATCACAGGTGATATCATTTGCTGCTCAGTGATTGCAGCATTCTAGTCTGCATCTCCCCAAGGTAATACTTAAAATCTGGCCTGTTGGTGGGTCCCGAGGACCGGAGTTGAGAACCACTGGTCTAGAGGAACCCTAGGGTACTACAGAACTAGGGTGCTCTAGGGTGTCTGCTTTCAGACAATATATCATGTTTGGGGGGTTTTATGTAATATTCAGGCTGAAAATTATTTTATAACCACTTAATGCGAACATATACTGTATATAAACGGCGGCTCCTTTAAGTGGAAGTATCGGGGTTCAGTCTGTAGCTGCAGGCTATACCTCGGTATCATTTTTTTAGAGCAGGCGGTCAGCTATCCGGCGATAACAGGATATCGGGAGCCATTCAGCCGTTATCCCAGGGGGAGGGAGGGGACACCCCCCTCCCGCCGCCTTCCGCCGCTCTTCTCTGGCCTCCCGTCCCACCCGGAGACCGGAGCTCTGATCCGGCACGTCCACCGGCTAGAAGGAGAGCTGAAGGAAGCCGGAATCGGCTCTGATTGGGACTCCTTCATCAAATTACGGAAGCGACGGCACAAAGTCATTTCCGGTTTACTCGGCGGCCAACGCGCCGGTTTTGAAAAAAATTACAGTATTCAGAATCGCCCTTTTTGGCGATCTGAATACTGTGAAGTGTAAAGGAGGGATGGGGGGTCTTTTAGACCCCCCATCCCTCCATAAAGAGTACCTGTCACCATATATTACTATCACAAGGGATCTTTACATTCCTTGTGACAGCAATAAAAGTGATCAGATTTTTTTTTTTAAAGGAACAGTGCTAAAAATATAAAAACAATTAAAAAAAAAAAAAAAGTAAAGCGCCACCATCCACGCGAGCTCGAGCAGCAAAGAAACATGCATATGTAAGTTGCACCCGCATATGAAAACGGTGTTCAAACCACACATGTGAGGTATCGCTGCGATCGCCAGAGTGTGAGCAAAAATTCTAGCAAAAGACCTCCTCTGGTAACCGTTAAATTTTTTACAGCGTCGCCTATGGAGTTTTTTAAGTACCGGAGTTTGTCGCCATTCCGCGAGTGTGCGCAATTTTCAACCGTGTCATGTATGGTATCTATTTACTCGGCGAAACATCCTCTTTCACAATATAGAAAAAAATTGGGCTAACTTTACTGTTGTCTTATTTTTTAACTTTTTCCAAAAAAAAAAAAAATCGAGCTTGAAAGACCGCTGCGCAAATACGCTGTGACAAAAAGTATTGCAACGATCGCCATTTTATTCTCTAGGGTGTTTGAAAAAATATGATAATGTTTGGGGATTCTAAGTAATTTTCTAGCAAAAAAACAGTTTTTAACTTGTAACCAGCAAATGTAAAAATTAGGCTCCGGTGGGTAAGTGGTTAAACATGTCTGAAAAAAAAGCACTGGCAGCAAAAGAGTTAAAGTTGATTAAAAAAAAAACCTGTGGAGGTCACATGATTCCTGTGGAGGGCGGAGCTCCAGTCTGCAGCCAGATACCCAGATGTGACGGGAAACATTTGCATACCGCCCAACTTTCTGAGATGGGAATGAGGGACACCTATTAGCAAAAGTATGTAGGCATAGGACACACCCCCTGCCACGCCCCCTTAAAACAGAATTATACAAAAAAAATTATTAGTTGGACCCACAAGTGCTTTTTCTTTACCACTTCCATTCCTTTATATTGGCTTTTTAAATGTACAAATGCAGCAACTTAGAAATTGGATGAAAGGTTTAGCATTGTAAAACACTTTTTGATAGATAAATAGTGCATTTTATATATAGGTATATGCATCAGGCCAAAATGAGGGACAAATGAGGAGTAAAGAGGGACGGAGGGACATTGCTCGAAATCTTGGGACAGTCCCTCGAAGTCAGGGACAGTTGGGAGCGATGCATGTGACCTCCACTTCCACCAGTTGCAGGGGAGGGCTGGGCCAGGGGGCAGGGTGGCAATTGCCCCCCAGGCCACCCTAACTTACATTCAAAATGGCCGATGGCTGCTGCCCGCTCACACTTTTTTCTTCTTGTGGAGGGTGGGGCACCCAGGGCCAGCTGTGCTGATAGGCACTTACGAGCCTGCATGATGGCCACTGGTGAGGCTGCATTGATAGGCACTGGTGCGGCTGCATTGATGGG
The DNA here is from genome assembly GCA_018402905.1 of Glandirana rugosa. Taxonomy (NCBI): domain Eukaryota; kingdom Metazoa; phylum Chordata; class Amphibia; order Anura; family Ranidae; genus Glandirana; species Glandirana rugosa. Next base: position 139,709 of record BLSH010532956.1, on the reverse strand, counting down.
CACTGATGAGGTTAAGCTGATGGCCACTGATGAGGCTGCATTGGTGGGCACTGATGAGCTGCATTGATGCATTATTTTTGATAAACCTCCTTTGTTGCGATTAACATTAAATTATGTTACCACATTGTATCATATTTGTCTTGCTTCATAACATCAATATCCGTTCTAAAACCAGGTGGGCATGGATGGCGAGCTGATTCGGTGGTTCATTGGGTCACTTGACTGGACTTGCCCCCCAGGCCTAAGGCTGCCAGCCCTCCCCTGACCAGTTGTGTCTATGGAATGTTACAATAAAGTTAATTAAAAAAAAGAAAAAGTGGAGTGGAAGTCACGTGTTTAATATCACATGTGGAGCTCCACCTTGAATTGAAGAAATGTGTCCATTGATAAAGATCTTCCTCCTTTATATACAATGTAGCCATGCTTTCCTTTCCCTGTGCTGGGGGAAGAAGAGAAATGCGTGACCTCAGCCCCGCCCACTTCCTGTCCTACTGGAGGGTTGACTCCAATGTAACCCTTTCACTGCTGGAACTATTCTTTTTTTCAATTACTTTTTTTTTTTTTGCGTGAAAAGGTAAACCCCCCCCCAGACACAATCTATTATCAGACAATGAAATTATGGCGGCTGTGATTTAAGTTGTCACTCAGCACTCACCTAGTGCCTCTCAACTCTGCCCCCCGGTCCTGGGACCACAATACGGTTGCCACCTTTTCTTTAAGCTAAAGCCAAACACTTTAGTGGCACAGGGCAATTTTTTTCTGCAGTAAACACTATATGATTATAAAAGACCCAGGACACATTTGGGTGCCCCAAGCAGAGTAGTAATGCAGTGAACAGTGGGTGTGTCCAAGTTGCTCTTGCTGATATCGCCTCACCCTTCAGTGATGGCAAACCTGCCCCTAGACAGGCGCCCACAGCTGCCAGACAGCAACATATTTGTGTGTGACTATCTTGGATACTTGGGGAGCCACAGCCCAGTGTGAATAATGTGTCCGGGTTTCAGGCGGACTGAAACCCGGACACATGATTCAAAACCCGAACTATACGGGTGAATAATGGACAGGTGGCAACCCTAGACCACAAATTGCCCGCATTTCTCAATTTACTGCATCCGGCGTCTGTCCTTCCTGCTCCTCACAGCTCACATTCCAGAACTGTTAGTGCCCAAAAATAGCAGACCCCCCCTCAGGACAAACAGCTGAAGAAGAACCCCTCCCCGACACTGCCTTGTCTGTGTCTCTCCTGGTGCTGAGCGGACACTGTGCAGCTTCCATCAGAGGTGCCCAGTAGAAGGAGCAGTCACAGCAACCGAGGGGGACCACACAATATTACCCCAACCATGGTAGACTCATCAGAGGAGCTCCACATCAACCCCCAGAACAGGACAGCTTCAGCCAGCTATTCATCTCCCAATTCACTCCAGTCCACCCTTGTTCCCCCCATTTTCCCATGTCCACCCACTTCCCTGCCACTGTCCCTTTTCCTCTCACCATCCCTTGTCCATCCGCTGCCCTCCTCTGTCACCACTGTCCCCCAACTTTCCCCTGTCCACAACCTTGTAACTCTGTCCGTCCTATTTCCCCCCTTATCCACCCTCTGTCCTCCTGTTTCACCACTGAGCACCAGTGCCCCCCAACTTCCTCGTCCACCTCCTTGCAACTCTGGCCACCCTATTGTCCCCCTGTCCACCCACTGTCCTCCTGTCTCTCCACTGAGCACCAGTGTCCCCCAACTTCCCCTTTCCCCTCCCTTGCAACTCTGTCCACCCTATTGTTCCCTAAGCACCCACTGCCCCTCTGCTCTCTCCACTGTCCCCCAGTTTCACCACTGAGCATCAGCATCCCTCTGTTAACCACATTTCCCAAACTATCCCTGCCCTGCTGTTCCCTGCTACACCCTTTCCACTTCTGCCACCTATTCTTCCTTTCCCCCAAAGCCCCCTGTAAAACCACTGTGTAACAGTGTCTCCCATCCACCCACTGCTCCATCTCATCTTTGCCTCTCCTGTTAACCCCCCTGCTCCTTGTCCACCCACTGCTCCCCCTGTCTCTCCACTGAGCACCAGTGTCCTACCTGTCTATCCCACTACCCCTCTGCAACCTTGTCCACCCTATTGTCCCTCTGTACACCCACTGCCCCTCTGCCCTTTCCACTGTCCTATCTCCCCACTGATCACCAGCACCTCCCCATTTACCACATTCACCCCTGTCCCCCCTGCTGACCCCTTTTCACTCCTGCCCCCCTCTCCTATCCCCCACTGCCTCCCTGTTCCCCCTTCTGGCACCTGTTAGAGCAAATGCCACCTGCCCCCACCCTGCATCCTGTATAATCACTGTGCAACAGTGTCCCTCCATCCACTGCCCCATCTCACCACTAAGAACCAATGCCCCCCCTACCGACCCACTGATCCCTTGCCACCCCACTGAGCACCAGTGTCCTGCCTGTCCATCATACTGTCCCCCTGTCCACCCCAGTTTACCCCTGTCCAACCTATGCAAGCCTGTCCACCCTATTTTCCCCCTGTGCAGCCACTGCCCAGCTATGTTCCCTACTCTCCCCGTCTCACCACTGAGCACCAGTGCCCCCTTTGCTCACCACATTTACCCATCCACCCGACACACTGTCCCCTGATGCCTCCCTTACTACTCCTGTCCACATCTCTTCTGTCCCCTAATACCCCCCTTTCCACTCCTGCCCGCCATCTGTCACATACCTGGTGGACAAGTCTGACTTATGCAGTGGGTAACCTCCCTTACTACCCTGACTCAGGAACCCCTGGGGTAGCGCATACAGGTGGTTCGGGAGTGCAGGATGGCACGAGGGGTGGACTGGGTCACTGGTGTTGGTAGGAAGTCTGTTGGTGCACTCGTGCACTAGAAGCATGGTCTACAGGCCAGGTCGTGAAGCAGGCTGGCAGTGCAGTACAGAAGGAGCAGGTAGATGGATGGTCGGGTACAGGCAGGGTCGTCAACAGGCAGGCAGCAGAAGTACAGGAGGGCTAGGCAGAAGAGTGGTCGTAGACAATCCAGGGGTCGGTACAGGCAGAGATCAGCAAAGTCAGGCAGGCCAGGTCACAGGAACAGAGAATCAGAATACAGGTAGCACAGGAACACCCACTAAACGCTGTAGATCAGACAGCACTTGCTGCAGGGTGTGCACAGCTGAAATAGAGCCGTTTGGCGCAGTTTCCGGACGCAAATGAACGTGCAAATAGCACTAAAGAGTCCAAAAAGTGCAGGATTTCTTCTTACATTGCCCCCCCCCCCCCCCAAGGGGCAGCCTCCGGATGCCCAGCCGGGCCTTCAGTTCCGGATGAGTCCTGCAAAATGACCGGAAAAGCTCCTTGGCATGGATGTGCTCCTCGGGTTCCCATGAGTTCTCTTCAGGTCCATACCCCTTCCACTTGATCAATAATTATGTCACACCCCCTCTCACTCTGCAGTCGAAGATTGTCTCGATGACGTATTCTTCCTCACCATCCACTATGACTGGCTGAGGTGGGGCCGATCTCCTCCCCGGAAAGTAGTCTTTGGTTACAGGTTTCAACAGGGACACGTGGAATACTGGGTGTACCCGAAAAGAAGGGGGGAGGCTCAGCTCATAAGCCAGCTTATTGATTTTTCTTTTGACGTGGAAGGGGCCAATGAACTTTGGTCCCAGCTTCATTGAGGGGCAAGACAATTTTAAGTTCTTGGTGGCTAGCCAAGCTTGGTCGCCCGGTTGTAGGTCCAATCCCCCTCACCTTCCTTTGTCGAAAATGTGTTTATTATATTCCTGCGGCTAAAACAATGTCTCCCGCAGAAGCTTGTTGTTCTCCACTAGGAAGGCAGCTATGTCCTGAACAGCAGGCACCGAACTTTCTGGAACCAGGTCGGGTAAGAAGGAGGGATGGTAGCCGAGATTCGCCCAGAACGGTGACTGATTAGTGGCAGAGTGGACTGCATTGTTGTAGGCCATCTTGGCTACCAGCAGCAGGGAAGCCCAATCGTCGAGAGGAGTAGCATCTGAGGTACTACTCTAATGTTTGGTTCCTTCTCTCTGTCTGGCCGTTGGTTCTGGGGGTGACAAGCGGAGCAGAAAGCCTATTCATTTCCCAGCAGAGAGCAGAGGGCCTTCCAGACCCGAGATGTAAATTGCACCCTTCGATTGGATACGATGTTGGCTGGGATTCCGTGAAGGTGGACAATCTCCCTAATGAAAGTTTCCGCAGTTTGATTGGCTGTAGGAGTGCCCTTCATGGGGATGAAATGGGCCATTTTGGTGAGGCGGTCTACGACCACAGTGATAGTGGAGAAACCTGCAGACAGGGGAAGCTTTACTATGAAATCCATAGATATATGCGACCATGGCCGCTCCGGAACGGGTAGTGGGTTTAGCAACCCCCAGGCCTTGGTCCGATCGACTTTGTTGTGGGCACAGGTGGGACAGGCCTTAACATATTCCCTGCAGTCCTTATCAGCCTGAGGCCACCGGTAGGAGCGTGCCCCTAGTTCAGCCGTCTTATGCCCACCAAAGTGTCCTGCCAACTTGAGGTCATGGCATAACTCAAGGACTGCCAGACGTTGTTCGTCAGGGACAAAGACTCTTGTACCGAACCACCACAACCCGTCACACTGGGTCAGCCTGGAGTCTTAAGGGACGGAGGACCTGGCCAGGGACCATCTAATTTGTGAGAGGAGATACTTTAATAGGAAGCTCCGGGACGGGAGAATCGTGTCCGGTGGAGGAGTCTCCCTGCTGTATAAAACATCCTGGAAAGGGCGTCAGGCTTCACGGGTACAGGCAGGGTCATCAACAGGCAGGCAGCAGAAGTACAGGAGGGCTTGGCAGAAAAGTGGTCGTAGACAATCCAGGGGTCGCTACAGGCGGAGATCAGCAAAGTCAGGCAGGCCGGGTCACAGGAACAGAGAATCAGAATACAGACAGCACTTGCTGCAGGGTGTGCACAGCTGAAATAGAGCCGTTTGGCTGTGAACCACAAGACTCCACATTGTCCAGCATGTGGTGTATATAGATTGAACCACAAGACTCCACATTGTCCAGCATCTGGGGGACATAGATTGTCTCACAGAACTCCACATTGTCCAATCTATCTCAGTCTATAGCCTCGTACAGACGCTGTGATTGTCGTACGGCCGCACGTCCAATTTTTCCCAAAATTGCCTGTCTGTGATTTTGTCTAGCGTACTGACGTTAGGAAGATTATCTTCGACAAAGGCAAATGGAGTGACGTGCTACGAGCGTATAAAGAGAAGTTTTTGTGCGTCACCCTTTGGGCCCCTTCCACTGATTTAGTGGTTACACGAGCGAACACTTCCGGGCCGTTCCTGGGTTCAGAACATACATGTTTGTACTTTCAACTTTTGTTTGTCCAACTTCTGTACAGATGAGCCGAAAATCGGACAACGCCTTGAGGGCAAACAAAAAATTTCTAGTCGGCTCATCCAAGTTTTGTTGGACGATAAATGAAAATCGGCTGTCGAATGGAGCGTACCAACAGTCAGATTATCGGACGCCAGACTGTCGTACGAAAATTTTCGGCCGTTAATTGGACCGTGCATATGACAGTCACAAATTTCCCCACAGCACTCCACGTTCTCCTGCATGAGGCAGATTTAGATTGTCCCCAGCTCTCACAAGTTGTGGACATTGACTATCCCACAAGGCTTCACAGAGTCTATGCATGTGATTGACATGAATTGTCCCACATGACTCCATGGTGACCTGTTTATGGCAGACATAGATATATCAATGGGTCTAAACATTGGCCAGCTGGTGGTGGATTAAGAAAAAGTCACAGGACTCAATATTATCCTGCATATAACAGACATTGATCATCCCACAGGACTCCATATTGTTCAACATGAGGGGTACATAGATTGCCACAAGGGACTCCAACTTAGCCTGTGTGTAACAGACATAGAGGATACTCCACATTATCCTGAATTTGGCAGACAGATTGCCCCATGGGACTCTACCATTGCCTTCATATTTAGTAGAGAGATTGTCTCATGGGACTCTACCTTGGCCTTCATATGGAGTAAAGAGATTGTCTCATGGGACTCGACATCTTGGATGTGGAAGATTAATGAGGAAAAGGTGAACAGCTCCAGAACACCCGGCTCTTCCAGCAGTATCACAGTCCCAGAGGGTGCAGGTTCAAGATGCTTGATCAGGTATGCGAAAAGAAACTCGACGACCTTCTCGGCCCACAAGACCTCGACAAGTGGAAAAGGAGTAATTAGAAGGTGTAGGTTCTACAGCTCAGGGTACTCTGTTAGAGAAATGAGGTATACTTCCGGTTCCATCTCAGGGTACTCTGTTAGAGAGATGATTTATACTTCCGTTACCATCTCAGGGTACCCCGTTAGACAGACGGTTTAAGTCCTATTACACCTCATAGGAGATACAGACAATGTGTGTCCGATTCAACCTCAGGGAACACCGTTAGATACATGGGGAGTACAACTTGTTATACCTCAGGACACCCTACTAGT
>BLSH010532956.1:108177-123405 GCA_018402905.1 Glandirana rugosa | reverse complement strand
ACAGCTCTTTCAGACACTTTCATAAATTAGTCTATTCTTATAGAAAAAATTATAGATAAGGGGGTTCTAAAATCTATTTAACAAAATGCCTAATGTGGTGGTAAAGACAGAAGGCTTTCTTTACCCTAATGCAGGGGTGCCCAACCTTTTAACCACTTCAGCCCCGGAAGGATTTCACACTTTAGGACCAGAGCCCTTTTTGCGATTCGGCGCTGCGTCGCTTTAACTGACAATTGCACAGTCGTGCGACGTTGTACCCAAACGAAATTTGCGTCCTTTTTTTCTCACAAATAGAGCTTTCTTTTGGTGGTATTTGATCACCACTGCGTCATTTCTGATCGCCTCTATAAACAAAAGAAGAGCGACAATTTTGCAAAAAAAACCCAAATTTCTTACTTTTTGCTAAAATACAAATCCAAAAAAAAATATAAAAATTTTTTTTTTCAATGGATTTGGCCGATTTATATTCTTCCTCATATCTTGATTGGTTTGCGCAAATGTTGCCGCGTTTACGGATGATGAGAATTAATTTCAGGGGGTTTTATTTATTTTATACTAGTAATGGCGGCGATCTGCGATTTTTAGCGGTACTGCAATATTGCGGCGGACAAGTCGGACCATTTTGACACTTTTTTGGGACCATTGGCATTTATACAGCGATCAGTGCTATAAAAATGCACTGATTACTGTGTAAATGCCATTGGCAGTGAAGGGGTTAACCTGCAGGGGGCGCTCTAAGGGTTAACTGTGTTCCCTGGGCGTGTTCTAACTGTGTGTGGGCTGCCCTGGCTGGGGAAAGGGGAGTGATCACGGCTTCCATATACAGGAAGGCTGTGATCACAGCCCTTCTCCCTCTAACAGAATGGAGATCCGTGTTTACTTACATCGACCTCCGTTCTTTCACTGTGGGGGGGGGCATCATGGGTAGCCAGCTGCGATCGAGTCTGCCCTACCCGCTCCCTGCCCCCCCGTCTCTGGCGCCGCACGCACGCTCAACGTGCAGGATATCGCAGCCGCCGTCACATGGCGGCGGTTTGCGATATCGAGCCACTTTGTCGCCGTCAGACTGCGGTCGGCAAGTGGTTAAAGTCTTCAGGCCTTCATACATGTTCCATAAACACTCACAAAAAATGTAAAGTTGTAATGTACAAAAATAGTCAATTACAGCTTCCAACAACATAGAACTACCTACAGACGTCAGCTCACTGTAGAGAACATACAGCCCCACCTAGTGGCTGAAAAAAGAAATGACAGTACCAATGGAGCACCAGTATGGCACATTACAAAATCAGATAGTAGTAACCAACATTAAGTAATCAAAGGAATTCTACTCCAATATCCTATCAATAATCAGGTCTACTGGAGCCAATCCTGGTACATCAAGCCAACTCCACCAAACCCTCTCAAAATTAGCGGGGCATCCACGGTGAAGGTAAATAACCCGTTCAGATCTTAAAGTAGTATTCATGTGTTTTAGCCATTCCTTAAGGGATGGAGGAGGGTATATTTTTTTTGTTGTTTATTTTTTCAAAATTGTCAGTCGTTTTTTGTTTATAGCGCATAAAATAAAAAAAAAAACAGATCAGTGCTGCACATATGTGCCCCATCATCCATGCAACCTTATCAGTGCCATCTCTTCAGTGCCAATCTGTACTGCCTCATCAGTGCCGTCAGTCTAGCCTCATCAGTGCCTGTCAGTGATGGAGAAAAGTTTTGTGACAGAAACAAAGAAAAAAAAATTTTTTTTTCAAAATTTTCATTTTTTTTTATTTGTAGCGCAAAAAATAAAAACCGCAGGGGTGATCAAATACCACCAAAAGAAAGCTCTATTTGTGGGGGGAAAAAAAGGACAAAAGTTGTATTTGGGTACAGGATCGCACAACTGTGTAATTGTCAGTGAAACTAACACAGTGCCGTAACGCAAAAAATGGCCTGGCCGTGAGGGGGGGGGGGGGGGTAAATCTTCCAGAGCTGAAATGGTTAAGATGCTTAAATTCTGCTAATCCCATGTGTCAAATTCAAGGCCTGAGGACCCACCAGGCTATTTCATGTGGCCCTCGCACATCTCCTGCAGCTGTGGCACCCACCTCATCTCAGTCCCCACTTTGTCTCCGCAGTTGGCAGCAGAGAGGACAAAACTCTTTTGCCAGTTTCTGTGCCTCTTTGTGCAGGCGCAGCACCCCCTCATCTTTTCCTCCCCTGGTCTCAGTATTCAGCAGACTCTGGCAGCTGATTCCAGCCCTCCTCCAGACCCTGCACTTTCTAGTTCTGCCTCCAGCTTCTTTTCAGCGGAAGCACAATATAAGGGGGTGCACTGTGATGTATGGAAGGGAGGTGGACTCTTGACTTCTCAAGGTGTGGGGGGGGGGCTCATAATCAATTGCCTACCTTTGGCGTGCTACACACATCAATAAAATCCCCTCCTCTGTACACAAGGCGTCTCCTGTACATCCAGGAGACTGCCAGCAATTTCTTATCTCCCTCCCGTGCACAGCCCCATGAGACCCGATGTCTGTAGAAAGATGAGCTCCCAATCCTACGATTAGGAGCCAATACTTATTGAATGATCACTTTGACAGCCAATTACAGTGATCATTCAGTGTAACATTTGTAAACATTAACAAAAGTAACTCACTAACTGTCCTCTCTCCTTCGTTCCCTGACAGACAGCAATCTATGAGAGGCCAATAGAAGGAGCTGTGAGCGCTCCGAACGCGTAGCCCTGTTACCTTCCTGTGCCACGGGTCGCTCCGCCAATATCACTTCCGGTCCTGTACACCTCTGCAGACCGGAGCAACGTACCACCGTGCCTGCCCGGGTAGCCGGCTCGCGGTTATACCGCAGACCCTAGGCGGCCCTCTGGATTATAGCCCCAGATCGGACCGCCACCAGCGGATGACACTCCGTTTGACAAGCCACAGATGGACGTGTATATTTACAGCGCTTCTTGTAAGTGTTTTTATCTTATGCGTGTTAATAAAATCTTTTAATACTACATTTAGGTGCCCCTCCCTCCACCCTTCTTTAATCTATGAGTGAGAAAGCTGAAGTTAAAGTGGAGCTCCAACCAGTAAAAAGTTAAGAGCTATAAAAAGTGTAGCTGCTGACTTTTAACAATCGGACACTCACCTGTCCCTCGCTCCAACGATGCGGCCGCCCGAAGGCTCGCCCTTCTCCCCCTCCCCTCGGCAGCGCCGGCATCCCAAGCATGATGCGCGTGTCACGCTGCGAATGGCTGGTGTATCTTCTAGGAAGATGGCTGGGGGGGGGGGGGCGGGGGTGAACTTCCTTCCGGCTCCGCAGCACCAGAGAAGGAAGTGGGATTAGGGACCCTGTGAAAACAGGGTCCCTGCCCCCCCCCCCAAAAAAAAAAATGGCAATTGTGGCATGTCAGGGGGTCACCTTCCCTTAAAGTGGAAGTTCCTCTTTTGGGTGGGACTCCGCTAAACACAGAAGAATGTTTAATGTGTGCACAGGGAATTAGTTAACTCTTAATTAACCAGGACATGACCTTATTTTACTACTTCATTCTTTACTAATATTCATCACTCTAGAGTGCAGTGGCGTGGCGTGCTTTACACCACTGCATCCAACGCTTTGCTTGCACTTGGTGATGTAAGGCTTGGATGCAGCTGCCCGGCCATGGAAACCCTTCCCATGAAGCTCTCTATGCACTGTTGTTGTGCTAATCTGAAGACCACAAGTAGTTTTTGAGGTCTGTAGCTATTGACTGTGCAGACAGTTGTCACATTCTGTGCACTGTGTGCTTCAGCATGTGCTGACCCCGCTCTATCATTTTACATGGCCTACCACTTCAAGGCTGAGTTGCAATGCAGTTAGGCAAGTACCGTTCTCCAAACCCAGACATGCCACATGCCCATCAATGCAGCCTCATCAGTGCCCATCAATGCAGCCTGATCAGTGCAGCCTCACCAGTGCCCATCAACGCAGCCTGATCAGTGCCTATCAAAGCAGGCTCACCAGTACCCATTAATGCAGCTTCATCAGTGCCCATCAATGCTGATCAGTGACCATCAATGCAGCCTCAAAAGTGCCCATCAAGGCAGCCTGATCAAGTGCCCATCAATGCAGCCTCACCAGTGCCCATCAATGCAGCCACACCAGTGCTCATCACGGCAAGCCTCACCAGTGCCCATCAATCCAGCCTCACCAGTGTCCATCAATCCAGCCTCACCAGTGCCCATCAATGCAGCCTTACCAGTGCATGGGGATCAGAGAGAGAAGAGCCAGCCAAATCGTACATACGATCATTGCCCCGTGTGTACGAGGCTTAACAACCCCTGACCTTCAGGGGTTGTTAAGCCTCGTACACACGGGGCGACGATCGTACGTACGATCGTCGCAAATCGTATGTTGCATAATGTAACTTGCATACTGACTGTACTACACGATCGTACGACCGCAGAAGAAAGTTCAGGTGCATGTAATTAGCATCCGGCCGTTCCTGACTTCGGAGCATGCGTGTTTTACACAACACAACTTGTTGTACCAACTTCTCTGTACACACGATACAACGGTCGTATGAGTGCTTGTTGGTACGACCAAGTTTTCTAGTCTGCTCATACAACTCCCTTGTACGACTGTCGTATGTTCGACTGTTCTAATCGCGCATGTGAACGATCGATATCGCATACAACGGTCGTAAGTACGACCTGTTGTATACAATTGTCATCCCGTGTGTACAAGGCTTAAGTCTTTAAAATAAAAAAGTTCTTCAGAATCGTAATCTTTATTGTAAGCAAAAAAAATGTGATTCTCATTTTATCCAGAATCGTGCAGCTCTATTTCTGACCAACCATTTTCTAATGTTCTCTCATGTGTTTTCCAATACAGATGCACAGAGGCTGACATGTAAATAAAGATAGCAAAAAAAAAAAATCAATATGTGAGTTTAAAAAAATAGCAATAAACAATGTGGATAAATGTTAAATGCAGTACGAATTATATTAATAGCACTCTGATTTAGAGTGCACTTTAACCACTTCAGCCCCGGAAGGTTTTGCAGCTTTAGGACCAGAGCACTTTTTGCGATTCGGCACTGCGTCGCTTTAACGGACAATTGCGCGGTCGTGCGACGTTGTACCCAAACGAAATTTGCGTCCTTTCTTCCCCACAAATAGAGCTTTCTTTTGGTGGTATTTGATCGCCTCTGCGTCATTTCTTATCGCCGCTATAAACAAAAGAAGAGCGACCATTTTGCAAAAAAACCCAAATTTCTTACTTTTTGCTAAAATTCAAATCCAAAAAAAAAATATAAAAAAACATTTTTTTTCACCGTTTTTGGCCGATTTATATTCTTCCTCATATTTGCGATAAAAAAAAATCGCAATCGGCGTTTATTGATTGGTTTGCGCAAAAGTGGCCGCGTTTACGGATGATGAGAATTCATTTCTGGGGTTTTTATTTTTTTTTTTATTTTTTACTAGTAATGGCGGCGATCTGAGATTTTTAGCGGTACTGCGATATTGCAGCGGACATGTCGGACATTTTTTACACTTTTTTGGGACCAGTGACATTTATTCAGCGATCAGAAATTTAAATGTCCACTGATTACTGTATAAATGTCATTGGCAGTGAAGGGGTTAACCTGGGGGGGAGAGATAGGGGTTAACTGTGTTCCCTGGGTGTTCTTACTGTGGGGGGGTTGGGCTAACATGGGCATGAGAGATCTAACTGATCCCAGTGACAGGGATCAGTAGATCTCTCATGCCCCACTGACAGGGCGGGGAACCGCCGTGTTTACATCGGCGGTTCCCCCGTTCTTTCCCTGTAGCCGCTCATCGCGGCTCGCCGGCGGACATCGGATCCGCCCGAGCCGCGGGCACACTCCTCAGGCCCCTGGTGGCCAAAATGCGAATCACCGTTTATTTACGGCGATTCGCGCAGGGCTCCCCCACTGCCGCCGTAAAAACACGGCGCGCGGTGGGGAACCGGTTAAGGGGTTGGCTGAGGTATGATACAGGTCCCACTAAAGCCTCGTACACACGGTGCGACGGTCCTACAACAGCTCATCCGACCGTTAGTACGCACGATTAGAACAGCCGATGGTTGTACAACAGAAGTTGGATGAGCAGACTAGAAAACTTTTGTTGTAAAACAAGGCGTCGTACGACCGTTGTACCATGTGTACAGAGGAGTTGGGCCAACAAAGCTGTACTGTGCAAAACACGCATGCTCAGAAGTCAGGAACGCCCGTAAGTGTCCGTTCGTGTAAACCTACGTTCCTAATTCACAAATCACATTCACCTGAACTTCCTCTTTATACGCTCGTAACTAGAGTTGAGCGAACTTTTGGGTGTCCGGGACCGGGACCCGAACCCGGACTTTTCAAAGAAAGTCCGGGTTCGGGTCCAGGGTTCTGGTAATTTAATAAAAGTTTTGAAAATTGCTGTAAAAAAGTCCTGGAAAGTCCCAGAGGTCTGCAAAAGGAAGGAAAATGGGGGTAAGGGTCAGACAAGTGCCCTACAAAGAAATGGGGATAGGGAAATAACTTAAAATAATAATAAAAAAAAAAATCACATAAAAAAAATCAAAAATGGAGGTGGATGTGGACTATCTTCAAACTGTGAGAAAAGTATACATTAGCTGGGAGAAGCCATATCGCTGTTCTTAGAACATCTTCAAACTGTGTGTGAAAACATAAATTAGCGGGGAGAAGCCATACCACTGTTCTAAGAACAGTGATATGATATATCACTGTTCTTAGAACAGTGGTATGGCTTCTCCCCACTAATTTATAGTTTTCACACACAGTTTGAAGATGTGCTAAGAACAGTGATATGTCTTCTCCCGGCTAATGTATACTTTTCACACACAGTTTTAAGATGATTGCAGAGAGGAAAATCTGCTTGGGATGAGAGTAGGCAGGAGGCCTATGGCTGAGTGGTCTGCCATGTCATCTTTACCTGCAACTTGGAGCGCGGAATAAGGAGGCGGTTTCCAGGCTGTTTTATTGTAAACAAAGCGCGACTGACTGCCCTTATTCGGGGGGGGGGGGGGTCGCACGATTCAGGGTAAGACCGGTGAACACACGGTGGTGATTGGTGCATTCGTTTTCTATCACGGCTGGTGGGATCTATCCTTGTATCATTTTATACGGACTTATGAACCATGTCTGTTGACTGTAGTGCTTCACTTTTTTTATTCTAGAATGCATATTTTTAGGTCACACGATATTTGCGCAACGCTTTTTCAAACGCAATTTTTGTTTGAAAAAATACGCTTTAATGGATTTTATTGCACAAAAACACAATATAATTCCCAATTGTTTGGTGGAATATAAAATATGTTATGCAGAGTACAGTGCCTTGAAAAAGTATTTATGCCCCTTGAAATTTCCCACATTTTCTCAGGTTACAACCAAAGACGTAAATGTATTTTATTGGGATTTTATGTGATAGACCGACACAAAGTGGCGCATAATTGTGACGTGGAAGGAAAATGATAAATGATACAAATAAATATGGGAAAAGTGTGGGGGGGCATTTGTACGGCGCCCCCCGGAGTCAATACTTTGTAGAACCGCCTTTCCCTGCAATTACAGCTCCAAGTCTTTTTGGGGAAGTCTCTACCAGCTTTGCCCATCTAGAGAGGACATTTTTGCCCATTCTTCTTTGCAGAATCCCCCAAGCTCTGTCAGATTGGATGGAGAGCGTCTGTGAACAGCAATTTTCAAGTCTTGCCACGGATTCTCAATTGGATTTAGGTCTGGACTGTGACTGGGCCATTCTAACACATGAATATGATTATTTTCCATTGTAGCTCTGGCTGGATGTTTAGGGTCGCTGTTCTGCCGGAAAGTGAACCTCCGCCCCGATCTCAGGTCTTTTGCAGACTCTAACACAGTGGTTCTCAACTCCGGTCCTCGGGACCCACCAACAGGCCAGGTTTTAAGTATTACCTTGGGGAGACGCAGACTAGAATACTGCAATCACTGAGCAGCAAATGATATCACCTGTGATGTATTTCAGTTATCCTGCAAACCTGGCCTGTTGGGGGGTCCCGAGGACCAGAGTTGAGAACCACTGCCCTAACAGGTTTTCTTCTAAGATTGCCTTGCATTTGGCTCCATCCATCTTCCCATCAACTCAGACCAGCTTCCCTGTCCCTGCTAAAGAAAAGCATCCCCACACCATAATGCTGCCACCACCATGTTTCACAGTGGGGATGGTGTGTTCAGGGTGATGTGCAGTGTTAGTTTTCCACCACACATAATGTTTTGTTTTTAGGCCAAAAAGTTCAATTTTGGTCTTATCTGAGCAGAGCCCCTTCTTCCACATGTTTGCTGTGTCCCTCACATGGCTTCTCGCAAACTGCAAACAGGACTTCTTATGGCTTTCTTTCACCAATGTCTTTCTTCTTGCAACTCTTCCATAAAGGGCAGATTTGTGGAGAGCACAACTAATAGTTGTCCTGTGGACAGATTCTCCCACCTGAGCTGTGGATCTCTGCAGCTCCTCCAGAGTTACCATGGACCTCTTGGCTGCTTCTCTGATGAATGCTCTCCTTGCCCAGCCGGTCAGTTTAGGTGAACGGCCAGGTCTTGGTAGGTTTGCAGTTGTGCCATACTCTTTCCATTTTCCGATGATGGATTGAACAGAGCTCAGTGAGATGTTCAAAGCTTGGGGTATTTTTTTATAACCTAACCCTGCTTTAAAATTCTCAACAACTTTATCCCTGGCCTGTCTGGTGTGTTTCCTGGCCTTCATGATGCTGTTTGTTCGCTAAGGTTCTCTAACAAACCTCTGAGGGCTTCACAGAATACCTGTATTTATACTGAGATTAAATTACACACAGGTGGACTCTATTTGCTAATTAGGTGACTTCTGAAGGCAATTGGTTCCCCTCCAAGTTTGTGACGCTCCTATAACATTGGGCCCGACGTCAGGGAAAAAAATAAAAAATAAATAAATAAGTCAGCGGGTTTTTTTTCAGCATTTTGCATCGGCACTAACCACTTGCTTACTGGGCACTTACACCCCCATCCTGCCCAGACCAATTTTTGGCTTTTAGTGCTGTTGCATTTTGAATGACAATTGCGCGGTCATGCGGCGCTGTACCCAAACAAAATGTTTATCATTTTTTCTCCACAAATAGAGCTTTCTTTTGGTGGTATTTGATCACCTCTGCGGTTTTTATTTTTTGCACTATAAACAAACAAAGAGTGACAATTTTGAAAAAAAGAACAATATTTTTTACTTTTTGCTCTAATAAATATCCCCCCAAAAAAAAAAAAAATATTCATCAGTTTTGGCCGTTTTATTTTCTTCTACATATTTTTGGTAAAAAAAAAAAAAAAAATCGCAATCGGGGTGAATAAGGTTCAGGAGGGCAGTCTTTTCAATATGAAACCAAAATCAAGAACACGGGGACCTCAAACTAACTGGGGGGAAGTTCAAAACTAATCTTAGAAAGTATTATTTTACTGAAAGGGTGGTTGATGATTGGAATAAACTACCAACAGAGGTTGTGAGACAGTCAACAGTAAATGGCTTCAAACATGCTTGGGATAAACATAAATCCATAGTCAGACAACAAGGTTAATTTAAAAAAAAAAAAAAAATTAAAAAAAAAAAAAAAAAAGGGGCAGACTCGATGGACTACTCAGTCTTTTTCTGTCGTCACTTTTCTATGTTTCTATATTGATTGGTTTGCGCAAAAGTTATCGCGTCTACAAACTATGGGAATTGATTTATGGCGTTCTTATTTATTTATTTTTTTTACTAGTAATGGCAGCGTTCTGCGATTTTTATCGGGACTGTGATATTGGGGCGGACATGTCGGACATTTTTGACACTTTTTTTGGGACCAATGACATTTATACAGCGATCAGAAATTTAAATGTCCACTGATTACTGTATAAATGTCACTGGCAGTGAAGGGGTTAACCTGCAGGTGGCAGTGAAGGGGTTAGCTGTGTTCCCTGGCTGTGTTCTAACTGTGTGGTGGATGGGCTGGCCGGGACATAACAGATCTAACTGATCCTAGTGACAGGGATCAGTAGATCTGGTATGTCCCATTCACAGTGTTTACATCGGCGGTTCCCCGTTCTGAGCAGCTGTGACAGACGATCGCGGGTCACGAGCGGACATCGAGTCCGCCCGGCCCGCAGGCACGCCTACGCAGCGTGCGGCGGCCGCGCGCCGCCTGTGAGTGCGCACAAGGGCGGGACGTCCATGGATGTCCACCCGGAAATTCAGATCTGCGCTGTAGCCGTCTTTCAGCTATAGCACAGATCTGAAGGGGTTAATGAGCGTTGGCGTCAATAGGCGTTTTTAAAAAAAAAAAAAAAACAGTCCTCTTCTATTTTTTAACCTGAAAACACTGGTTAACGGCGGCACGATGTTAGTGGGCGTTTTGCCGGCTTAGCGTCAAAAACGCTACAGCCTTGGAGCGCGCCGGTCCCACCTTCTATTTACAGCTCACTAATGCCGACGCCCTCTACAGCTCAAAAACGTCTGCGTTTTTATGGGGCCATTGAATAACACGGAGAGCTGCAAAAAACTCGGCGTCAAAAAACGCCTGTGTGTATGAGGCCTCAAAGCCAAAAAAAAAAAGAAATTTTCCATTCAAGCTTTCTCTATTTTGTAAACAATAGCTTAAGGAGCCAGTCTGTATGATGAGGCCACAATCTATTGCGCTCGGAACAAGATCAGAGATTTTTTGGATAAATTCTAGGGTTTCTTTCACAGAATAGAAGTAACGGGTGCGGAAAAATTGGGCTTTGGGTGTCGGTGGTGCCTTCACACTATAACTTTTTATAGGTACTCTTGATGAAAGCAAGAATTGGCCAAACAAGTGCAGAAAAATTGGTCCTTGGGTGTTAATTATGCCCATGAAACCTACACCAAAAAACAATTCTTCCAGATGTCTATCAGAGATTCAAGATCCAGAAAGCACTTAAATCAGTGACATCGGCACCAGGGGCTTGATAGCTGCTGCTAATCCAGGACTGATTAATTTTGATAAATGTCAGCCGGTCCATGGAGTCTGTGGATAGAAACGCTCTCTTATCTCTTCTTCTCTTCTCCTCCTACAGCACTGAATGCCCATTCAGAAAGCATGTTGGATGCAGGGCAGCCCAGCAGCTCAATTGCATATTGGGAAAGTTCTGGCCAGTGGTCTATTCTCATGACCCAGTAAGCCAGAGGATCGTTGACTGGAAAGCTCTCCATGTCTGTTTTCGTACCTAGATAATCTCCCACCCTTATGGATGCAGATGCTGCCGATATAATGTGAAAGCTGACAGCCCTGGGCGCCAAGGACTAACATATTGTTGAAATGCATCACTGAGGCAACCCCCTTCTCCACCACTCCTTTTGTGACCAACAGAAGCCTCAAAACGATGTTTTCCGCCAGACTGTTACCTACCAGAGTTGGGAAAGGAATTACATAAACTTCCCTGTAAGGTGTCCTCAAGAGATTTCATCTTCTGCTCCCTCTGTAGGGACAGGATGAGTTCTGAGACTTTACCCTTGTAACAGTAGTCAAGGAGGGTTGCCAACCAATAGAGCTACTTTTCCTTGATGCCAAAGATTCCCAGTCTTTGAAGAATGAGGGAGCCCAGGCACCGCAAGTTTGCGGAGGCATGAGAAGCACCACCCACTATCAGTGGGTGGTGAGGGGTGTCAGTGGGTGGGTGTGAGGGGTGTCAGTGGGTGGGTGGAGAGGGGTGTCAGTGGGTGGGTGGAGAGGGGTGTCAGTGGGTGTCTCATTTCTTCCTAATTTTCAGATCCGTGATTGAAACCCCAAATTACATTTGTAATTAGTACAGTTATTCTTCATGCACAGTTATGTAGCAACATACCGCAGTGCCTCTCATGGCACTCGTTACCTCCTTGCCCGCCTCTCTCCTCTCTTGTCTCCGGCAGACGTCAGTGGTGGATTCTCAGCCCCACCCGCTGACTGTAGCTGACAAGTCAGAAGAGAGGCGGGTGGGGCTGAGAATCCACCACTGACGTCTGCCGGAGACAAGAGAGGAGAGAGGCGGGCAGGGCGGTAACGAGTGCCGAGAGAGGCACTGCGGTATGTTGCTACATAACTGTGCATGAAGAACAACTGTACAAATGTACAAATTACAAAGGTAATTTGGGGTTTCAATCACGGACATGAGGCAGACATCCGGGAAGAAGCCGTCTCTTCGACTTAGAAAAAGGTTCCTGTACGAATTTGGGGGCGACTTGCACTGACTTCTATTACAAAAGACATTTGCCAATCGCGCTGTGCAGAGGTCGCGCTGAGTCGCCCACAAGTCTGATGACGTCACCCCTAATCGATTATGGGCAGTCGCTGCATTGATGTCGCATCGTGGGCGGCCGAATCGCAATGCAGTTATTAATTTCAGCACGCCTAGTAGGGAGCTGGAATGGCCTTACATGAAAAGAAATAGTGACTGGGAACCTGCGATTGTGGTACAGCACATTCTGCAAATTCACAGAAGGGACAGAATCCACCAGACGGAAAGGCAGGAGTTGTAAAGCCAGAAGCTTTGACAAGCTTCAATTTAGACATTGGGCATGCGGGTGGCAGTGATTGTATTTTTTTTTACTGCAGCAGACGGGGCAGAGAAATTTGCCTGCTGTAGTCTACAGCTGGTGGTGTGCTGCTGGCAGACGTGCTGTAAGGACCTGGGACACCTTGCACAATACCATCATCCTTGTCACTGGAGGCTGCTGAGAGGTCATGAGGTAGCGGTGGTGGACCGGAAAGGTGAGGAGTGAGGAGCAGAATTGCAACCCCTTTGTGTGGCTTTCAGGTGTTCTTGCGAACAGGCTGAGTGACGGGGCTTAAATGCCTTGTCAAGTATGTGGTACCCAAATGGCTGGTGTTTTTGCCACACTTGATGTGTTAAAAAAGGTCCAAACAGCTGAGTTGTGGGAAGTGGGCTGGGAGATAACAGCTCCACAATCTGGTGGAATAGGGTGGCTGCTCTCTACTTTTCCATGACAGCTGCCTCTTTGGTGTTGTGCCTCACCCTCACTTTCCTCCTCTGCTCTATCCGGCACCCAAGTCACATCAGTGACCTCATCATCAACCCCTTCATCCTCATCACTGGAGATAACTTGGCAATACGCTGTTGCTGGGGGAACATGACCAGGGGCGTAACGATAGGGGTTGCAGGGGTTGCAATTGCAACCGGGCCCCATGGTCCAGGGGGCCCATGTGCCTCCCTTGTACACCTGAGTAGGAGGGGTGGCATTTAGAGGACCCGATCTCCTCCATTTTCCTCTATCCAGTTTACTTGTCTTCTGCTGTTCCCAGGGCCCCTGTGTGCTTCCCTGGTCCCCCTGGGGCCTGCTGCAGAACTTGTGAAAGGGCCCCACTGCCGTACCGTAATAAAAGGGACCCACGATAGGCGTAAAGGGCCCCAGGATCAGTGGGAAGAGGGAAGGGCCCTGGCCAGGGGTCAGGGGGCCCTTCATAATTTCTTGCACCGGGGCCCTGAAGGTTCTAGTTACGCCTCTGAACATGACTGCCAATTTGTTGTTTAACAGTGCTTTCCCCTCTCTGTAGGCTCATGTTCCTACCTTCCTCAACCTCAGAACCAAGATCTGAACCACGTAATGTGCATTGTCAAGGAGCAAGTGGCTGACTCTGTGTTCAAATACTGAACGGAGTTCAGCTGACTCCTCCATGCCTGATGCTGGGGCTATGGCAGGAGTAGCTGTGGACATGGAGGCAGAATAAGCCACTCTGGCAGCTACGGTGGACTGCAGACTAGTCCCTGATTGAGTGACAGAGGATGAGGAGGATGATGATGGTTTAGTAAGCCAGTCCACCACCTTCTCTGGTTGCTCTGGCTGGATGGCACTGGCAACATCACTAAACAGAGGAAACAATGCCCTGCCTGAGGATGGACCATGTCCACCTTTGCCTGTGGACACATACGCTGCTGCCCCCCTCACAGTGCCATGGGAACGTCTGCCTCTCCTTGTTGGCCTCCCAGACACGATGGGCACGGGGGAGTGCTTATTAACAAAATGTAACAAAGATGTGGAAATGTGTATGTGGATGCACTTTAACCTGAATACTCACTACACAGACACACTCAACTGACACACTACAATATATTGCAGGGAAACTGCACTGACGCACTGCAATATGTAGCATTAAACGCGCAGTAACACACTCAAATAGCTGAGGAGCTCAGCTATGAGGAAAGATTAGAGGATCTGAATGTATTCTCTCTTGAGAAGAGGAGATTAAGGGGGGATGATCACCATGTACAAGTATATAAGTGGTCCATATAGTGAACTTGGTGTTGAGTTATTTACTTTAAGGTCATCACAAAGGAGGTGGTTTTGGGCAGCACGGTTGATTGCTTTAAAAAAGGGCCTGGATTCTTTCCTTAATGTAAATAATATAACTGGGTACTAACATTTTTAGGTAAAGTTGATCCAGGGTGAATCCGATTGCCTCTCGGGGAATCAGGAAGGATTTTTTTCCCCCGCTATAGCAAATCGGATCATTGGCTTTGCTGGGGTTTTTTGCCTTCCTCTGGATCAACTGTGGGTGAAGGATTGTATATGGGATTATTTGGTTATATATATATAAATGTTTTTTTGGTTGAACTGGATGGACTTGTGTCTTTTTTCAATCTGACTACCGTAACTATGTAAATATACTGTGTTAAATGTACAGTAACGCACTGATATATACGGCGTTAAACGTGCACTAACGCACTGAACTATACTGCAGGAAACCTGCCTTGACAAATTAAACTGACAGTAAAAATGAATGGTCACACTACACTCACTGACTGAACTATCCCTAGATTCACACTAAACTGATATTCTACACTTACAATAGACTCAGAATAGCACACTAACTGTCTAGTAGCGCTGACAGCGCCCCGTTCTATCTCTCTCCACGCCGATATCACACTAAAAATGGCCGCCATGATGAGTCTACTTTTATATTGTGGGGGGGGGGGGACTAAAAGCAATGAGCCACGATTGGATAGAGTCATCATTACTTTCTCCAATCATGGCTCTGACAGTGCTCTGTGCCCGGATTGGACAAAGCTTTCATTGTTTCAGCCAATCAGGGCCTCCAATGCGGTGGCGCAGTGCATTGTGGTCATCCGGCGGGCCGGACAAATGGTTGAACGCCCTGATAATTTGGATGTTCGTTGAACGGGTGAACAGCCAATGTTCAGCCCGACTCATGCTTGTGTGTCTCTGTGTGATCTGTGTGTGGGGGGGGGGG
>BLSH010532956.1:81725-95771 GCA_018402905.1 Glandirana rugosa | reverse complement strand
CGTTGCTCTTTGTCCTCATTGCACTGCATCTCTCAGTCCCTGGCGTCCCTCATTGCACTAGGTCCCTCTCTGTCCCCAGTGTCCCTCTCTGTCCCTGTCACATGGCATCCCTCTCTGTTTTCCTCCCACAGCATCCCTCTCTGTTCTCCTCCCACAGCATCCCTCTCTGCTCTCCTCCCACAGCGTCCCTCTCTGCTCTCCTCCCACAGCGTCCCTCTCTGCTCTCCTCCCACAGCGTCCCTCTCTGCTCTCCTCCCACAGCGTCCCTCTCTGCTCTCCTCCCACAGCGTTCCTCTCTGCTCTCCTCCCACAGCATCCCTCTCTGTTCTCCTCCCACAGTGTGCCTCTCTGTTCTCCTTCCACAACGTCCCCTAAAAGGCAACTGATAGGGGGGCTCAGGACAGTAAGGACTTGTTTACATTTGCAGCTTGGGGGTGGTAAACTGCCATAAATAAACCCTGTTTTTACTACCCCCAACCACACCCTACTACAGTGGATAGGGCTGTACGCATGTTGCAACAGGAATTATACACCCTGTCGCTCTTAACAGGTATAGCACCTGCTAAGTATGACCTATTCAAGTAAATGGGGCCATGCCGAATGCACCCTGCAACATTTTGCAGCACAGCTACCGAGGGGCTAAAGCAGGCAGTGAGGAGGCATTTTATTGCCTTTTTGCCACCTGCTTTAACCCCTTGGATCCCACACTAGCATGCTGCAATTGCGTGTATTGCGCACACAGTTGCAGGGTGTTTGCAGAACGGCCCCATTCACTTGAATGAGTCATGCTTGGCAGGCTATACCTGGTAAGTGTGACAGGGTGTATAATTCCTGCTGTGGCTGCAACATGGGTACACCCCTGGCCAGTGGGTGGATTTGGTGGGATGGCCAGTGGGCAGGCCCTGGGGAATGTTGGTGGTCAGACCCGGGAGAGGCCCAGGCCTAAATCTGTGTAAGGGACCCCAAAATTTCTGATGGCTGCCTTGAGAGACACTGTGCTGAGTCTGGAGGATCCCAGTGCTGGGACACTGCAGCAGCAATGTACTCTGCTGTGTGCCCTGTGTTCTGCTTTGTGCCCTGCTACGTGCCCTACTGTGTGCCCCATGCCCTGCTGTGTACCGTATGATGTGCCCTACTGTGTGCCCTGGGATTTGCCCTACTGTGTGCCCTGTGATGTGCCCCATGATGTGCCCTATTATGTGCCCCTTTCCCTGTGATGAGCTCTGCACCCTGCTGTGTACTCCATGATGTGCCCTACTGTGTGCCCCATGCCCTGTGATGTGCCCTGCTGTGTACTGCCTAATGTGCCCTACTGCGTGCCCTGTGATGTGACCTATGGTGAGCCCTGTGATGTGCCCTACTGTGTGCACCATGCCCTCTGATGTGCTCCATCCTCTGCTGTGTACCCCCTGATGTGCCCTACTGTGTGCCCCATGCCCTGTGATGTGCCTTGCTGTGTACTGCCTAATGTGCCCTACTGCGTGCCCTGTGATGTGACCTACGGTGAGCCCTGTGATGTGCCCTACTGTGTGCATCATGCCCTCTGATGTGCTCCATCCTCTGCTGTGTACCCCCTGATGTGCCCTACTGTGGGCTCTGTTTGCCACGTGCCCTGTGATGTACCGCCTGATGTGCCCTACTGTGTGCCATGGGATGTGCTCTGCTATGCCCCATGATGTACCTATTGTGTGCCCCATGCCCTGTTGTGTACCCCCTGATGCACCATGCTGTGCTCAATAATAATGTGCCCTACTGTGTGCCCCAAGCCATGTGATGTGCCCTGTGCCCTGCTGTGTACCCCCTGATGTGCCCTGTGATGTGTCCTATGATGTGAACTGTGCCCTATGATGTGCTCTATGCCCTGTGATGTGCTTTGTGCCCTGCTGTGTACCCCCTGATGTGCCCTGTGCCCCATGATGTGCCCTACTGTGTGCCCTGTGATGTTCCCTACTGTGTACCCCCTGATGTGCCTGGGGCCCCTGTGATGCACCATGCTGTGTTCAATAATGTGCCCTGCTGTGTGCCCCGTGATGTGTGCTACTGTATGCCCCATGTCCTGTTATGTGCCCCTTGCCCTGCTGTGTACCCCCTGATGTGCACTACTATGTGCCCCATGATGTGCCCCATGCCCTGTGTTGTGCTCTGTGTCCTGCTGTGTACCCCCTGATGTGCCTTGTGCCCCGTGATGTTCCCTACTGTGTGCCCCATGATGTGCCCCACTGTGCGCCCCATGCCCTGTGATGTGCCCTGCTGTGTGCCCCATGATTTGCCCTGTGCCCTACTGTGTGCCCAGTGATGAGCCCATAACGTGCCCTGCTTTGCCTTCCCCCTGTAATGTGCACTGGTGTGCCCCATAATGTGCCCTGCTGCTCCCCATGTAGTGTACCCTCCTGGCCCCCTGTGCTCTGACCTGCTGACTCCTATACATTGCCATGCTTCCCCCCCATTCTCTGCCCTGCTGCCCCTGTGTACTGTGGAAATTTGTTTTGGTACATTTTGGAAATCTACCATAGTTGCACTTTAATGTAAGTTTATTTATCTTTATTGTCTTAACTTATTTAACATTTATGTTGAACGTAGTGTAGAGAAATTCTCTGACAAACGCATTTAATGTGGACAGTGCAATATGTAGATGTGGCTTGAGTGTGGGCGGGGACATAGGGGGCCCCCGTGAGTTTTCAGTCCACCCCTGGTTGGTACTAAGCGGCTCAAAGTGTGCCAAGAAAATATCCCCCACACATTACACCACCATCAGGCTGAACCTTTGATACAAGGCAGGATGGATCCATGCTTTCATGTTGTTTACGCCAAATTCTGACCCCACCATCTGAATGCTGCAGCTGAAATCGAGACTCGTCAGACCAGGCAACATTTTTCCAATCTTCTTTTGTCCAATTTTTGTGATCTGTGCCAATTGTAGCCTCAATTTCCTGTTCTTAGTTGGCAGGAGTGGCACCCGGTGTGGTCCTCTGCTGCTGTAGCCCATCTGCTTCAAGGTTGGATGTGTTGTGCATTCAGAGATGGTATTCTGCATACCTTGGGTGTAACAAATGGTTATTTTAGTTACTGTTGCCGTTCTATCATCTGGAACCAGTCTGCCCATTCTCCTCTGACATCAACAAGGCATTTTCCTCCACACAACTGTTGGTATCACAGGATATTTTCTCTTTTTTGGACCATTCTCTGTAAATCCGAGAGATGGTTGTGTGTGAAAATCCCAGTAGATCAGCAGTTTTTGAAATACTCAGACCGGCCCGTCTGGCACCAACAACCATGCCACGTTCAAAGTCACTTAAATCCCCTTTCTTCCCCATTCTGATGGTTTGAACTTCAGCAAGTCATTCTCATCACGTCTAGATGCTCAAATGCATTGAGTTGCTGCCATGTGATTGGCTGATTAGCAATTTGTATTAC
This sequence comes from Glandirana rugosa, assembly GCA_018402905.1. Classification (NCBI taxonomy): domain Eukaryota; kingdom Metazoa; phylum Chordata; class Amphibia; order Anura; family Ranidae; genus Glandirana; species Glandirana rugosa. The sequence continues at coordinate 92,357 of BLSH010532956.1, read as the reverse complement.
CAAGCATATGAACAGGTGGACCTAATCTAGTGGCCAGTCAGTGTAGTTCTTAACCACTTCAGCCCCGGAAGGATTTCCAGCTTTAGGACCGGAGCCCTTTTTGCGATTCGGCGCTGCGTCGCTTTAACTGACAATTGCGCGGTCGTGCGACGTTATACCCAAACAAAATTTGCGTCCTTTTTTTCCCACAAACAGAGCTTTCTTTTGGTGGTATTTGATCCCCTCTGCTTCATTTCTGATCGCCGCTATAAACAAAAGAAGAGCAACAATTTTGCAAAAAAACCCAAATTTCTTACTTTTTGCTAAAATACAAATCCAAAAAAAAATATAAAAAAACATTTTTTTCACCATTTTTGGCCGATTTATATTCGTCCTCATATTTGCGATAAAAAAAACCCGCAATCTGCGTTTATTGATTGGTTTGCGCAAAAGTGGCCGCGTTTACGGATGATGAGAATTCATTTTTGGGGTTTTTATTTTTTTTTTATTTTTTACTAGTAATGTCGGCGATCTGCGATTTTTAGCGGTACTGCGATATTTCAGCGGACATGTCGGACCATTTTGACACTTTTTTGGGACCATTGGCATTTATACAGCGATCAGTGCTATAAAAATGCACTGATTACTGTGTAAATGCCATTGGCAGTGAAGGGGTTAACCTGCAGGGGGCGCTCTAAGGGTTAACTATGTTCCCTGGGCGTGTTCTAGCTGTATGGGGGCTGCCCTAACAGGGGAAGGGAAGTGGTCACAGCTTCAATGTAAAGGAAGGCTGTGATCACAGCCCTTCCCCCCTCACAGAACGGAGGTCCGTGTTTACATACACGGACCTCCGTTCCTTCACTCCGGGGGGGCCATCGCACCCGCTCCCTGGCCCTCCCCGAACACAGTGAGCGCGCGGGCGCGCCTCCGGCGGCGCGCGCGCGCTCACTAGGCTCTGTCTCGCGGCCGCCGTCATATGACGGCGATTCGCGTTACAGAGCCACTCTGTCGCCGTCAATTGCCGATCAGCCGTCGGCAAGTGGTTAATATAGATATCTCCAGATGAATGTTACAGCAAACTCCCATTGCAGGGGCCCCTTTGGTTAATGCACCTTCTGATCTGCAGTGATGTGGAGACCCTCCAGTCCTTGCACAACCAGCCTGGAATGCAGTCCTAGTTATCTGGCACTGTGCATGTGAAATAGTAATAGGACAAATATACTGTTTGTCACGAGGATTCAGCAAGACACATTTGTGAGGTCAGGCACTGATGTTGGATGAGAAGGCCTGGCTCACAGCCTCCTCTCTACACTATATTACCAAAAGTATTGGGACGTCGGCTTTTACACACACATGAACTTTAATGGTATCCCAGTCTTAGTCCGTAAGGTTCAATGTTGAGTTGGCCCACCCTTTGCAGCTATAACAGTTTCACCTCTTCTGGGAAGGCTGTCCACAAGGTTTAGGAGTGCGTCTATGGGAATGTTTGACCGTTCTTCCAGAAGCGAATTTGTGAGGTCAGGCACTAATTGTGGACGAGAAGGCCCGGCTTGCAGTCTCCGCTCTAATTCATCCCAAAGGTGTTCTATCGGGTTGAGGTGCAGGCCAGTCAAGTTCCTCCACCCCAAACTCACTCATCCATGTCTTTATGGACCTTGCTTCTTGCAGTGGTGCCCAGTCATGTTGGAACAGAAAGGGGCCATCCCCAAACTGTTCCCACAAAGTTGGGAGCATAAAATTGTCCAAAATGTCTTGGTATTGCTGACGCCTTAAGAGGTCCCTTCACTGGAACTAAGGGGCCAAGCCCAACCCCTGAAAAACAACCCCACACCATAATTCCTACTCCACCGAATGATTTGGACCAGTGCACCAAGCAAGGTCCATAAAGACATTGATGAGCGAGTTTGGGGTGGAGGAACTTGACTGACCTGCACCTCAACCTGAAAGAACACCTTTGGGATGAATTAGAGTGGAGACTTCAAGCCAGGTCTTCTCGTCCAACATCAGTACCTGACCTCACAAATGCGCTTCTGGAAGAATGGTCAAACATTCCCATAGACACTCCTAAACCTTGTGGACAGCCTTCCCAGAGTTGAAGCTGCAAAGGGTGGGCCAACTCAACATTGAAGCTTACGGACTAAGACTGGGATTGCCATTAAAGTTCATGTGCGTGTAAAGGCAGACGTCCCAATACTTTTGGTAATATAGTGTATGTCAGATGGCAAGTGGTCAATTTGTGACAGTAATGGATCAATGACTGTTTGTAGAGTTGTAATCATCTACTATGGAAGGTCCGAGTCCTGAATGCTGTGTTTTATATTTGTACTAAAGGCCTGAAAAACGTAATTAAAACCATTATTAGAGAAATAACTGCTGTACAAAGCTGAACACATTGTTTCTGATTTATTATACACTTTATCTGTGCTGGAAATACAGCCCAATGGTCTGAATGGGGCGAAAGAATGAATTAAATTATACCAACCAACAGAAATAATGGAATAATGAAGAGTGAGCCATATAAAATGAAATAGAAAAACTTAAACATGTTTATAACATACTGCTTTTAAATTTATTAATGAAGGTTAAATAAAAGAGAAGGCAACTTTACTATAGCCAAATTTTCATATATTTTTTTTTTTACAGGTGGATTGATGGACCAGGTTTTTGGTCAGGTTCGTCTTCATAGTCACAACTGAGTCACCTTGGTGATGGTCACATTCGTCCTCATTGTCACAACTAAGTCACCCTTGTGATGGTCACGTTCGTTTTCATAGTCACAACTAAGTCACCCTGGTGAGGGTCAAGTTGGTCTTCATTGTCACAACTAAGTCACCCTGGTGATGGTCACTTTGCTCTTCATTCTTACAACTAAGTCACCCTGGTGATGGTCACGTTGCTCTTCATTCTTACAACTAAGTCACCCTTGTGATGGTCACGTTGGTCTTCATTCTCACAACTAAGTCACCCTTGTGATGGTCACGTTGGTCTTTGTCACAACTAATTCACCCTGGTGATGGTAACGTTGGTCTTCATTGTCACAACTAAGTCACCCTGGTGATGGTCACTTTGCTCTTCAATCTTACAACTAAGTCACCCTTGTGATGGTCACGTTGGTCTTCATTCTTACAACTACGGTAAGTCACCCTGGTGATGGTCACGTTGCTCTTCATTCTTACAACTAAGTCACCCTTGTGATGGTCACGTTGGTCTTCATTCTCACAACTAAGTCACCCTTGTGATGGTCACGTTGGTCTTCATTCTCACAATTAAGTCACCCTTCTGATGGTCACGTTGGTCTTTGTCACAACTAATTCACCCTGGTGGTGGTAACGTTGGTCTTCATTGTCACAACTAAGTCACCCTGGTGATGGTCACTTTGCTCTTCAATCTTACAACTAAGTCACCCTTGTGATGGTCACGTTGGTCTTCATTCTTACAACTAAGTCACCCTTGTGATGGTCACGTTGCTCTTCATTGTCACAACTAAGTCACCCTTGTGATGGTCACGTTGGTCTTCATTGTCACAACTAAGTCACCCTGGTGATGGTCACGTTGCTCTTCATTCTTACAACTAAGTCACCCTTGTGATGGTCACGTTGGTCTTCATTCTCACAACTAAGTCACCCTTGTGATGGTCACGTTGGTCTTCATTCTCACAACTAAGTCACCCTTGTGATGGTCACGTTGGTCTTCATTCTCACAACTAAGTCACTCTGGTGATGGTCACTTTGATCTTCATAATCACAACTGAGTCACCCTGGTGACAAGTCCATATGGGTGTTCTGAGAGACTGAAAGACATTCCTGGAGGATTCACACAGGACACAAGCCATATTGTTCTAAATTTCATGATTGTTTTGGATGTTCATCAGCATTGATCCAACCTCAGAGGACAACAGGAGATAAAAGATTTCAGGGTTCTGGAAGTGACAACAACTTTAAGTCCATTTCGAGAGAGAAGCAATACCTTCTGTGGATGGTGACAAAGGTTTTACTTCAAAATCAGACCTAACTAAATACCAGATGGAACACACAGAAGAGAAGCCGGATCTGGGTTCTGAATGCATCGTAGTGTTTGCAATGCAACCAAACCTTGGACTTGAGGGAGCTCACACTAAAGTGAAGAGGTATTTTTGTTCTCTGTGTGGCAAAGCTTTCTCAGTAATGTCACAACTGATCACACACGAGAGGGTTCATACAGGGGAGAAGCCATTTCAGTGTTCCGAATGTGGCCAAGCTTTCACAACAAAGACAAAACTTATGAGACACCAAAGGATTCACACTGGAGAGAAGCTGTACCAGTGTTCTGAATGTGACAAACCTTTCAGAGAGAAGTCAACCCTTCGTATGCACCAGAGGATTCATACTGGAGACAAGCCATATAAGTGCCTTGCATGTGGCAAATCTTTCAAAATTAGGTTCGATCTCATCAATCATGAAAGGGTTCACACCGGAGAGAGGCCATATCAATGTTCTGAATGTGACAAAGCTTTTACAAGGAAGTCAAATCTTCTTAGGCACCAGACGATTCACACGATAGAGAAACCGTTTCAATGTCCCGAATGCGGTAAAGCTTTTATAGAGATGTCAGGACTTATCAGACATAAGAAGGTTCACGCTGGAGGAAAAACCTATATAGAGAAGCCTTTTCAATGCACTGAATGTGACAAAGCTTTTGCACAGAAGACGCATCTCATCAGACATGAGAAGCTTCACACGGGAGAGAAGCCGTATCAATGTTCTGAATGTGGTAAAGCTTTTATACAGAAGACTCATCTTATCACTCACCTTAAAGTTCACACTGGAAACCAATCGTGTTCTGCATTGGATAAAGTTTATCAGGCGCCGGAGGATTCACAATCTCCATCCTCAGCTGCTGAGAGTAAACTCTGGGAGAAGGGGGTATTAAAGGGGTAGAAACAATGCCACTGTGACAGTTTGGGGTGTCCCCGTAGTTCCACACCCCATGCCATCCAACAAACTAGTAGAACGGTACAACACACTTGCTACAATTCATGTATCTAATGGACGGATTCATTGAGTTTAGCGCTTATGTCCATCAGGCAGACACCTAGGGATCCATGGAATACTCCACTTTTAGGGATCATTTTTGGACTACCACCAATGACTGTGTTTCCCTTATCGATTCTTTTATTGATTGTTTTTTTTTGCTTATGAAGGTTTGATTGGACATGTCATTTGTTAGCATCATAAACTAAATAATTTGTGTTCCAGAGAGTTTTCTTTATTTCCAGATCTCCACTTAACACAATGACAATTCTTTCTCTCCAGGTAGAGGTTGAGCTTCGTTTTGCCAAGCCTCTGCAGCCAAGCTTGAGGGCTTCAGATAAAGCCGGCGTTAGGGTTGGCACATCATCCCTTTAATCCAGGACACATATGAATTACACAGGTTGTTCTGAGGCTCATTAAATGCAGATAAGGCACCACTGAGTTTAACCACTTCAATACCGGGCACTTATAACACTTTCCTACCAGACCAATTTTCAGCTTTCAGAGCTGTTGCGTTTTGAATGACAATTGCGCGGTCGTGCGACACTGTACCCAAACTAATTTTTTTATCATTTTGTTCCCACAAATAAAGCTTTCTTTTGGTGGTATTTGATGAACCCTGTGCTTTTTATTTTTTGCGCTACAAATAAAAAAAGACCGAAAATTTAAAAAAAAAAAAAAAAAAATTCTCTGTTTCTCTCACAAAACTTTGTAAATAAGTAAGTTTTCTCCATCATTGATGGGCACTGAGGAGGCTACACTGACGGGCACTGATGTGGCAGTACTGATTGGCACTGATGAGGCGGCACTGATGAGATGGCACTGATGATGAGGCGCTTATATGCAGCAATGATGAGCACAGTTAGGCGGCACTGATAAGCAGCACTGACGGACACTGATAAGCGGCACTGATGGGCACCCATAGATGCCACTGATTGGCACTCATAGGCGGCACTGGGCACTGATAGGTGGCACTGATGGGCACTGGTAGGTGGCACTGGTGGGCACTCATATGTGGCACTGGTATGCAATGATAGGGGCACTGGTGGGCACTGATAGGGGCACTGGTGGGCAGATGCACTGATAGGGGCCCATTCCCTGGTGGTCTAGGGTGGCATCTGAAGGTGGCACTGAGTGCCATCCATATTGGGCACTATACCCCTTACCTGGTGGTCTAGGGTGGTCTCCCTGGTGGTCCAGATCAGCTCGCTGGTGGTCCTGGGTGGGCACATTGCTGGTGGTCCCTGGGAAGGCTCCCTGGTGGTCTAGGGTGGAGATCCTAGGGGGGGCTGTGCTGATAAATCATCAGCACAAACCCTCCCTGTCATGAGAGCAGCCAATCGGCTCTCCTCTACTCAGGTCTGCAGACCCGAGTACAGGAAAAGCCGATAAATGGCTTTCCTGTGTTACACTGTGACCAGCCGTGATTGGTCACGGCTGATCACATGGTAAAGTGCTTCAGATGGAAGAGCTTTACCGAGATCAGTAATGCGGGCGGTCTGACTGACCCACCACACCACTGATCGATGCGATGCGTGCCTCCCCAGGCGCGTGCTGGCATGTTATCCTGAGGCCGTCATATGACGCCCAGTCAAGATAACTGAACCACTTCCCGGCCGTCATTCTGCATACGGCGGTTGGGAAGTGGTTAATCACCACCTTAATCAGCCACAGAACCTGGGTAATTAGTATGTGTCCTGGATTAAAGGGATGATGTGGCAACCCTACCGGCCATACACTGATTGAATTTTGGTGGGTTCACGGGGGGCTGGATGAATATTGATCAGTGTGTGGCCATCTCTGCTTGAGAGGTGTTCTTTGATTGACTTTTGAAGGGACATGTTGGAAAACGTTTCTCGATCGGCCACTGCAGCTGCTGTTCGGTGCATTCTGGCAGAAAAGGGTGCTGCTGTCTGTACACAACGTCCCAATGTGGGGGGGTTCCTTAACCTTCCTTATCTGTGTGGATGAAGGAAACAGCCAGTAAAAAAAAAAAACCAAACCATGTATGGCCAACTGAAGACCATCTGGCCCATGTCTGATTGCAAAAAGGTTCTCCTCCCCTGCATGACATCACTCCGAGACAGGGCCACCTTAATGCATGGGCACTGCCCAGGGGCCCCAGGTGCATGGGGGCCCCATGATAATCTTGCAAAACATCATACTTGCCAACCAACTTGGATTTGCTGGGACAGTCACACCTTTTACTAAGCTATTCCAGGATGGCAGCACCCAGGGCAGCGTTCCAGATCCTGTACGGTGCCCTCCTGGTACCAGTATTGAGCCCTTCTGCTTCTCCCCTGTACTGTGCCCTTTGTGTTGATTAGTCTTTGATTTATGTTTTATTATTGTTTAAAATCAATTTTATGAAAAGTACTAATAAATATACGTATATTTTTATCAACGATTTATACTTTAATTCTTGAGAGTAGGTGCGTAAATTGGGGCAGGCTGGTATGGGCCCCAGAGTATTACTTTGCCCAGGGGCCCATGATGCTATTAAGACAGCCTTGCTCCGAGACTTGGATATCAGACTAGGAGGGGTAAATGTCCAGTGAAAAATCTGCTCCCTATGCTTCCTTTCATATACCAGTTGGCTGATTAAGTTTCATCTCATGTTAGGAACGTATCTGTAGGGATTGGAGGCCAGTGGGTGGAAACTTCAGGATAGGCACAGCTTTTAGGCTCCATTCACATTAGTGCGTTTTTTTTATGCATTTTGCAGAAATGCACAGAATTTTTTTAACATGGGTTCCTATGGAACGCGTTCACATCAATGCTTTTTTGTGCCTCTGCGATTTTGGAAAGGGTCGGAGACTTTTTTTTCATGCAAAAAGCAGAGTTTTGCATGTAATAGACTTCAATGGGCAATCATGGAAAACGTAAGTGCTGCTTTTTTACCGGGTTTTTGCCGCATTTTGCGTTTTAAATCTGCCTAGCAACAAAATTTTCCAAAAACAAAATATAATATTATAAAAAAAATAAAAAAACACGAAACGCGGTAAAAAATGTGGAAATCACAGCAAAAAATAACATGCATTGATGTGAATGGAGCCTAAGGACCCTTTCACACTGGGACCGCCCAAGCGTCAGTGGTAAACCGCCGCTAATTTAGTGGCGATCTACTGCTGTAATATCAGCGCTATGGCGCCGCTATTCGGGTGACACTTAACCCCCCCCCCCCCACAAGGGGTTAAACAGGGGTTAAAAGTGCTGGCGCTCAGCGCTCCCGGAGCGTTGTACAGCCGCTTCGGGAGCGCTGCCAATTCATTCCAATGGCAGGGGAGGTGGAGGAGCAGTGTATCCACCGCTCCCCACTTTCCTGAAAAATCACGCTTGCACGATTTTCTTCAACGCCGCGCTAGCGCAACACCTAAGTGAGAAAGCATCCATTGAGATGCATGAATATTATTTTTTGAGCGGTAATTTTAGCGCTATAACGCTGTAATAAGGCCCCGGTGTGAAAGGGGCCTTAGTGTAAGAGCCCTTTCACACTGAGGCGTTGAAAAACGCCTATAAAATGCCTAGCGCTATTTGCGCGTTTTTGCCGCGCTAGCACTAAAAATAGCGCACCGCCAATTACGTTTTAGAGGCGCTTTTCAAGCATTGGTGTCGGCTAATAACCCCACCCACCCTACATAACACCCTGTTTACTTCTTGGTAAATCGTGGGGGAATACATAGAAAAAAGATGGAGTATTTTGAGCTGCTGCTGACGTTTGTGCTACGATTTTGGGAAAATATGCTCACAAATAGTTCAGGTTGTCCCCTCATTGTATGGATGAACTCCTCTGGTTCAAAGGAGTCAGAGGATCTTGATGGTCTAGCGACCTTCTCTTCTCTAGGCCGCATAGCTTGATTCTCCAAATCGGCATCCATTCTTCACCGCACCTCCTCTTCTCTCCACCTCTCCATAGGATTCCCTGGTTTGCCAGCATGCTATACTGCAGTCTGGTCGTGTGACCTTCCCCACAGCTTCAGGGCTGTTTTCTTGGGGGCTTTTAACCACTTCCTTACTGGGCACTTAAACCCCCCTCCTGACCAATTTTCAGTTTTCAGCGCTGTCGCTCTTTGAATGACAATTGCGCGGTCGTGCAACGTTGTACCCAAACAAAATTGGCGTCCTTCTTTTCCCACAAATAGAGCTTTCTTTTGGTGGTATTGGATCTTTTCTGCGTTTTTTATTTTTTGCGCTATAAACAAATAGAGCGACGATTTTGAAAAAAGAACAGTATTCTTTACTTCTTGCTATAATAAATATCCAGAATGAAAAAAAAAAAAAAAAAAAAATTATTCATCAGTTTAGGCCGAAATACATTCTTCTACATATTTTTGGTAAAAAAAAAAAATGCAATTGGCGTATTTTGATTGGGTTGCGCAAAAGTTATAGCGTCTACGAACTATGGACATTGGTTCATGGCGTTTTTATTTATTTTTTTTTTTTTTACTGGTAATGGCGGTGATCTGCGATTGTTATCGGGACTGCGATATTGCGGCGGACATGTCGGACGTTTTTGACACCAATGACATTTATACAGCGATCAGATCTAAAAATAGACACTGATTACTGTGGAAATGTCACTGGCAGGGAAGGGGGTTAACACTAAGGGGCAGTGAAGGAGTTAAATGTGTTCCCTGGGGGTATTCTAACTGTGGGGGAGAGGGGTTGGCAGGGGCATGCCAGATCTACTGATCAGTAGATCTGGCATGCCCCCCCCTCACAGAATGGGGAACCGCCGTTTACATTGGTGGCGGTCCCCCGTTCCAGCTCCCTGGGAGCAGATCGTGGGTCTCCGGCGAACATCGGGTGCGCCCGTCCCGCGGGCATGCTCACGTGGCCTGTGCCGGCGGGAGTGCGCCTAGCACAAACCAAAGGGGAGGATGTCTATTGACGACCATTTTAGAGCCGCACTGTAGCCGTCATTCGGCTATGGCGCGGATGGGAAGTGGTTAAAGCGCTACCCATTAATTTCAGTGGTGATAGGCGTTTTTCAAGTGCTTTCAGTAACGCCCTCTACATTCCACAAAAACGCTGCTTGCAGGACTTTTGGCAACTCCCCGCCAGCGCAACGCCTCAGTGTGAGATCATCCAATGAGATGCATGGGTAGCGTTTTTAAAGAACTTTTCAAGCGCTAAACGCCTGTAAAGCGCCTTCAGTGTGAAAGGGGTCTAAGAGCAATCAAGTAGTCCAGATCACAAGGCACAGAGTCAGCATCAGAGTCACAAGCCAAGATCGGCTCAATTAGCTGGGGTCAGTGCAGGCAGAAGAGAATCAGTGTTGGGGTCACAAGCCAGGGTCGGTGCAGGCAGAAGAGAATCAGTGTTGGGGTCACAAGCCAGGGTCGGTGCAGGCAGAAGAGAATCAATGTTGGGGTCACAAGCCAGGATTGGTGCAGTCAGAAGAGAATCAGTGTTGGGGTCACGAGCCAGGGTCGGTACAGGCAGAAGAGAATCAATGTTGGGGTCACAAGCCAGGATTGGTGCAGTCAGAAGAGAATCAGTGTTGGGGTCACGAGCCAGGGTCGGTGCAGGCAGAAGAGAATCAGTGTTGGGGTCACAAGCCAGGGTCGGTGCAGGCAGTAGAGAATCAGCGTTGGGGTCACAAGCTAGGGTCGACGTGGTTAGGACCGAACACTGGGGTTGT